>VXBP01010266.1:375306-600624 GCA_013400115.1 Rhinopomastus cyanomelas
CCCCCCCCGAGGCGGCCGGTGGGTGGGCTGGCCGGTGGGTGCCCGGCGGGCTCACACCATGTCGTGGCGGCGGCGGCAGGAGCGGCGGCGGGGCCGGCAGCCGGTGGCAGCCTCACGGTGCGCCCCGCACCCGGGCATGGCACAGCCCGGCCCGGCCGGAGCTCAGGCCGGGAACCACCGGCAGTCGCGGCACCGCTCTCGCATGGGGCGGGGGTTGAGATGGAGGAAGGAAGGCGAGGAGTGGAGGGGGAAAGGAGTGAAGAGGGGAGGGAACGGGGGGTTCACGCCCAGCGCCGCGGCGAAGCCCCGGCTGCCTGCGAGCTCTTTCCGCCGCACTGCCCTCGCATGAAACGCCCGCGGGTCCCGGCGGCTGGGCCTGGAGCGGGCTGCTGCGAGCCAGACAAAGATAGCTGGGGAGGAGGAGAAGGCGAAAAGAAATATCAAATACACTGCAAGCGGGGAGGGAAGAAGAGAGAGAAAACAGCTCCCCCTCCCCTTCTCCAACAGGAAAAACCGGCGGAAACGCGCCCGCCCCAGAGCACTGCTGGGTAAACTCGCGGGGAGAGAAAGAGAGGGCGGACGGACAGGAGAGCGGCTCCGAGCTCCGCCCGCCGCCCCAACAGCGCCCGGCCCTGGCCGCCGGGGAGGCCCACGGGTGACCGCGGCAGCGCCCTGGGGCTGGACGGGGCGGGCCCTGCCCCGCAGGAGTGGGCGCAGGTGTGCGGGGCGCTGCTGTGTCTTCGAGAGGACTGCGTGGTCCATATTAGGCTGTCGCCACTGGTTGGAGACTATTATCTCCATTATTACTGTTGTTAAGGCGCGCAAGAGTGGTCGGCGTGATCCCCCTGCCCGCGGTGTGGTTGGTGGTGGTGTTTTCCTGTGCCCTGCAAGGTGACCAGTGAATCTCATTTCCACCCACTTCCCAAAGACTCCAGGCTCACAGGAGGAACATTACTGCCCCTTCTGAGACCTCTGCAGAAACAGAGGTGAATCACAGACAGACCCGACTGTAAAGTGGCTTTTTGACCCATGACTTACTAACAGCCCCAACTGTCTGTGGCCCCATTCCCTCCCAGAAGCATCCTCCAGCAGAATCTGAATTGGGGAAAAATTACATTAACCTCTCTTGAGCTAATCACATCAGGCAGTCGCACACAGGTGTAAACCTTGGCAGGGCTTGTCTCTCATTGAAGTTCTTTATCACACTGATACGGCAAAAATGTTACCTGCTTGCAAGAGGTTGACTTACGTTTCCTGTGGGAACCGGGGTTTTCCTGTCTCCTCTGCTTTAACCACATAATTACATATACATAGCTATAAGTATCACAGAAACATACTTTTAAAAACAAAGCAAACCTGTTGAGCAGAAAGTGTTACGGATAAATTACCATAACAGTTTAATGGCATACTTCATTCTCACTTCAAGTGTAGCTGAAAAAAAAAGAAAGAAACTCAGGCCTGGACCAGGCAACCGTTTTCCTCTGGATCGAAGCGTGTAGTCATGAGAAAGCAAATATTTCATGTGGGGTCAAACCATTTCAATGCTGGGTCTGTCCAAGTGCATGCACACAGCAGTAGGGTCAGGTCTGGAGGCGCGCTGTATTTTGAACAGTGGGTAACCACCAGGATTTATTATCAGTGACCTGCTCTGCATTACATGGCTTATTTAACTCTGCCTTACACGCATAAGAGCAGCCTCAGTAGGTCAGACCCATTGCCCATCTAGCCCAGCATCCTGTCTCCAGATGTAGCCAGTGGTCAATGCTGATGGAAGAGCACAAGGAAACCTTAACAATCCAGTGATACTTCTCTGGGGCATCCTCCCCACTCTCTGCAGCTGAAGGAGTTCTTTGGCAGCGTCTGGCATCACCATACTTCATAGTCTCTAATGATTTTTTTCTTCCATTAGGTTGCCCATTTACTTTGGACTTGGACATTGTTCTGGCTCTTACAGTGTCCTCTAGCAGGAAGTTCCAAAGGCAAGCTTGCTGCTCCTTATGTGCAGACTATCTTTCATTGTCTTTGAACCAACATCAGGTAGCTTGCAAGAACTCCCTGCTTGTTCTTGTGTTGGAAGAGACAACACTTCCTATTAATTTTCTCCATGACATTTTTTTATACACTTCTGTTGTGTTCCCCCTCAGCAACTTCTGACCTCTTTAGTGATAACACTGGAAACCATCCCACATTTTTCCTTTATTGAACAAGTTCTGCTTCTAATAGCCTTCTTTTTTAAGACAGGGGAATGGATTTTTGTATTGTGTTCACAATGAGTTCCCATGCAATACCATAGCGATGTCCTAATTTCCAGTCTTCTCCTGATACTCCCTATTTTTATTGTTGAGTATGAAAGTGACATTTCTGTGGGACATGTCTATTATAACTCCACAGTTCCTTTCCATAGTGGTAATAGTACCTCATTTCTTTAGAGCTGAGGCCCTGAGCCCAAGTACAAATTTTCACCACTATAGCTCTGATGTGGCTCCTCCATCCTTTCCTCTGTCTGCTCTAAGCTTATACTTCATTATAATAGTTTTGTTCTTTAGTTTGTTTCAGTATTATACCAGAAGGCTGCTAAAGAAGCAAAACTGTTAACAAGACCGTGAATCTTTCAAAATTGGCTCATCATCTAACTTTAAGAGAAAAAAGTAGTTTTTGTAAAGCCTTAAATGCTACAGGAGAGCTTCCTGGCATGAAGCAGTGCACCACCTCACCTTCCTTTTCCTTCCTACACAGCAGAGGGATGAAAGGGTTGCTTTCTTGAGGAAGAAGTCTGTCTGTCTGCGGCCAAAACCACTCTGTTCACATGTTCATCATGCTCTTCAGCAGCACAGAGTATTTACCCAGTCTGGAAAGTCTAAAGGTTAAAAGACCAAACTTAAAACCACTGGAAAGAAGACGAAGAGTCAGTTTTAACTCTTCCTCTCAGAGTGAAACCAGCACTCTTGAAGGAGAGAGAGTGAGACAGCCACTGAAAATCATAATGCAGATTAAATGCAAGGCAAGCTGACTTCAGCCCTGTGGATAGTCACCCCACACACAGAGCAGTAAATGACTGTGACGTCTAATGACAAAATAAGTAGAAGCATCAAAAAATCTGAGTCAGCTCTGTCTGTTTGGGAGCAAAGGAGGAGAAAGCTGCAGGGCCAGTGTGCTGCTGTTGTGTCACCCTCAGCCACAGTTGCAGCCATTCCTGCTCCCTGTGTCTGGGGCAGTGGAGCTGCTGTTTCCTGTGCAGTTTCAGCATCCCTGAAAGGGAGGCCAAGTCTCCCTTTCTTCAGCCTTTTGTTCCTGTTCTCTGGAACCTTGTCCCTTGTGTCAACGTAAGCGTTTGTCCAGCTGTGCGATGAGCCAGGACTCACAGCAAAGCTAATTCAGGAAAGGAAAAAAAAAAGTCCAGGGTTGCTATTGATCAGTTCCTCAGGCTGATTCATCTTGTTACTTCTTGACCATTTGTGTTGACTAGTGGCAGGGTGGGGAGTGGGAACAGGGGAACAGAGGATTTATGCAGGGGAGGAAGTGTAACCGTAGTATTGCCTTGTGGTGGTAGCTGTGGCTTAAGCCAATTCAACTCTCAGTGGACCCATATGAGCAGAACTAGAGAAACTTCCTTCCTTACTGGAAGAGGCACCGTGGCAGTAATGGGAACCCAACATTTAAGTTCTAGCCACTAAAGAAATACCTTACCCACATTTCTTTTTCCACAGTTGAGATTGTCTTGTGTTCTTTTTGGCATTTAAAACACTGTGGCGCTGATCACTGACCAGACACGTAGAGGTCATCCACTGCACTAAATTTTTAAGAGCTTAATCATTATCCATATTCAAGGAGATGAGTAAATAGACAGGAAGTTCTGACTTTTAATTTTGCTTCTGCTACTGATTCATCCCATAGCCGTGGGGCATCTTGTTTCCTGCTTCAGCTCTGATCTCTATTGGGGAAAATGGGAGTGATTTTGACCTACTTCATAGCATGAAGTGTTAGACATGTGCTCTGTTGTCCTGTCCAAGGAAATGCTTCTTGCCTTGGGCTTTGGCCAGGAAAGTTCACAAGGGAGGCCTAGCTAGGGTGAAGAATTTCAGAGGACAGAGTAGTAGTGAGCAAAGCTGAGTGAGACTTCAGTGGGCTTCCGAGACCAAAGGGAGGTTGAGAGGCTTTAAGGACTGGTGAGGTTCACATGCTGGTGAGTTCTCCTTACGCTGTTGATTACAACACTTAGTGGGAACAGATCATATATTGAACAATGACACGCAATCAGCCTTCCTCCAGCTTATGCTCCTCCTCTGCTGCTTCTACCACATCCATCTCACACCTTCATGGGAGGGCTGTTCTGTGTGAGCACTGCTGGCATGCCCAGGTTCTTGCATGCTGCATCTGAATGTCATTTAGGGAGATGTGTTCCTGCAGCTCTGGTTGCCCAGTTATGCGTGCACTGCTGCAGGTGACATCCTGTTGCTTCCCCACTCCACAAGACACTGCACTGACTCCTGGACCGATGGGTTACCCTCACCCTGACATGAAGCCTCAGCCATGTAGTGAAAGTTTTAACTCAAAAGGCATTGCAGAATAGCTATGGGAGACTAGTTAACCTTAGTTCTGTAGTATCACAGCTGTGTGCTACTGGAGCACCCAGCAGATGCAGATGACAAGTTAACACATGACAATGTTCTTATGAAAATAAAATAATACAGTATTTATATCCATTTTATGCTTTTACGCTGGATGTGGTAAAGAAGGACAGCGTCTGGTCCATCTGAAAACATAGGGGCAATGGAGCAAAGCTGGAGATGGGTAGATTAACACTGGGTGTGAGGAGGAAGTTCTTCACTGTGAGAGTGGTGAGAGCCTGGAATGCATTGGCCAAGGAGGTGGTTGGGGACCCATGCCTGAGGGTGTTTAAGGCCAGGCTGGATGGGGCTCTGGCCAGCCTGATCTAGGGTGGGGTGTCCCTGCCCATGGTGGGGCATGTTGGAATTGGATGATGAGGTGGTCCCTTCCAACCCTGAGTGATTCTGATTCTATAACTTCTCCAGCAAAGAGACCCTGATGTGGCAGGGGGATTGGACTAGATGATCTTTCGGGGTCCCTTCCAATCCCTAATGATTCTATGACTTGAGAAGCTGGTAGCTGAAATGGTATGAAGTTTGCCAGGGCAATGGACTCCCAGAGAAATGTGTGAATAAGTCTGAAAAGTAAAGTTCAGCAATTTGCACCACCTAGCTGGGGCGTTTTGAGTCTGGTTCTGAACACACACACACACACAAGATTTACATACACGAAGCCACAGCCTCTGCAAGGATGCTGCTCCTGTATCTGAAAGGGAGCAAGACAAGGAGGTATGATTTCAGGCTTCCACACGGTCTTTCACTGACTCCACATCCCTAACTGATCTACTCAGACTGAATTCGAAGCACAGCCCAGGATCTTGCGCCTCTCATCTAACTGGGAACTGTCAGTCAAGGCAGGCTTAAAGTGGGCAAAGATGCATGAGCCTGGCATGAAAACAGTATTTGCCTGCTTGAGCAAATTGAGAAAATGCTGGGTATATTTTTGGACACTGCCCATGCTCTACATTTTAAGAAGCCAGCTGCTTCTGGTCCTGCTATCTTTCACACGAAGCACAGAATTACTGAGTGTGGCAGACTGTCACAGGCTATCTCTGCTTGCAGCTAAGCTGGCTTGTAGTTATCTTCCCATGACCCAACTGGTGACACTTATTTAACCTCTTCTACAGGTCCCTGAGCCATATTCGTGTAGCAGCTATGAGCAAACCTTTTTCCTGCCTGCCTGAGTCAGGACCCCTTGAGGAGTATTATTGTTCCTTGTCCCATCTGTCTTGACATGCCTTATCTCACCCAGGGACACCTGGGGATGCTCACCCAGAGTTTCTGAGATCCAAGGTTATGAGCAAGGCAGAGAGACAACCTACTCACACCATATTTGTGCCCTAGAATAAGAAAAGATGCTCCACTGACATGATGGCAGCTATGGCTCTGCAGGCATTTCTCTATGGGCAGTGTAAGGATCTCCCAAGCCTTCTTCATCAGGCACACAGGCATGTATGCTGTGCTTTGCTCCTGGTCTTTAGTTCACGACACTGCACTGTTCTTGTTGCTGTGCTGTTGCTTTTCTTTGCAGAGCCATGCAATCAAACTGATCAGCATTGGAAACAATCCCTGTTTGCAGGTTTTGCTTTGTTTTAGCAAGCTCAGTTGTTCTCGCAGTGTGATGAAAGAGCAGAAATAAGCAAAACAGTGAGCATGGAGGTGGCTGGGTTGCTCTTTCATAAGTCTTCAGTTTATAGATAAGTTGAGTCTGCAAGACTACTAGTCTGTTAAGGAGAGAACTTAGGGCTTGTTTTGGCATGGCCCTGACCATAGACTTGATATGCCATGTACTGAGTCAGAAATGCCACAGCAGCTCTGAACCTATATGAGCTTACTTTCCTCACTAAAATGTGTTCAAAACATTCTGACAGAATAATTTTGTCCATATAATACCCATCAGGTACTGTAGTATCTTGGTTTGGATTAGAACAGAACCAATTCTGTTCAGTGATTTTACTTTTCATCTCAGTCTAAGTAACTGCACTTTCTGAAGTTAACAGCGTATTTGTGCAGACAGTGTCTGCTTCTACAAGTGATAATTCTTGATGTTTACAGTTATTACCCAGAGATTGATATGCAGAAAAGCTCTTGTTTGTACTTGCTCCTGTGGAGACTAAGGTCATGCTAAACCTTACGTATCACATTGGGGTGCAGTAAGTCTGAGGCCACACCTATATGGAGGAGCAGACAGGACAGTTGACTCTAAACCAACCAACAAGGTATTCTGTCCCATAGACATCATATTTGGTATAAAGCTGAGGGTTCACAGGGTCAAGCTCTCTTCTTCAATGACCAGCTTCTGAGGATGACTCTGTCCATTCTGCCTTAGATCCCAGTCCATATATTCCTGAATCCAGTTCCAAAATCCAGTTCCTGCATCTGGTTCCTGTCTGTTACTGAGTCTGCTTACTGGTCTGGGACTTCCTCAGCTTCTGCCCACAGCATCTGTGATGGTGACATCATTTCCATCAAAGAAGTTTGGTATTGGTTTTGTATGTATTTGTATATATTTCATTTTATTATTTTCATTAAAACTGTTGCAGTTTTCTTTTCCAACCCATAAGTTTCTCTCCATTATTCCATTTCTCTTTCCATTTTGGAAGGGAGAGGTGTTAATGAGAGCATCTGTCATTCATCTAATGGCCAGTTCAGCTTCTACCCATGACACGTAGCCAGCTTAAACCAGGTGAAAAAGCAAACAGCTGGCACAGAAATATTTTGGTCTGTTTGGGCTAACTGAATGGAAATAAGATTGTTGTATGCTTACATCTGGTACAATGCAAGCTGATCCCATAAACCCGACAGATCTGGTAATAACCAACCCATAACCATGGCCTGAGGTACAGATGGCATCATGTTACCAGAATGAAGCCAATGCACTTCTACCAACTTCATTGTTCTGGAAGAAAGATGAGAGAGCAAAAATTCCCTCAGTGCCCCTTGCTTTTAAACCTGCAAATCTGTGCCCACGTTGAACTTCATGCATTGTGCAAACCCTGTGAACTCATAGATCCTTAAAGACTGTGGCTTAAGTGAGGCAAGTTATAGAAATCAAAATTAAAGTGAAGAGCATATATATTAAACAAATATTAAAGCTACTGAAGTCTGCTCTTTGATAGCTTTCTTCTTCAGCATCCAAATGGCTTTTATTTGAACATTGAAGGGCTTTTAATTTTGTGTTACATTTTACAATTACGAGGGAGGTATGTTTTGAAAGTAGCTCTTAAAATGAGCAGTATATCGTCATCAAAATGCAAAAGAAATGGGCGAAAAAAGCACAGGTGAGAATTAACTGTCCTTCCCAAATGAAAAAATTAAAACCCAGTGCTGTTGAAAGGAAACACAGAACCACCTAAGGATTTCTACTGTAAATAAACAGACTTAATTGATTGTCTTCCCTTTCATTTTATACAGCATGAGATTCACGAAGACCATAATTTCATGACAGTCTGGCTTCATCAGTGGAGCTAATTTAAAATGTTCCCTTTCCTCCCTCTTCTGGTGCCTCATATCTGGTCTCACACTGCAGAGTACTGCCCTCTCTGTGGGTAACTCCTATTGTCAGAGTCAGTGTGCCCAGAGGGTTTGCTGGGCACACTGACTTAAAAATAACACTTTCCAAGGAAAAGTGAATCAGTCCTGATTCCTGGCAGTGGCATCACCAAGGAAGCCGTGACGGCAAGGAGGAGCATGTGGGAGACTGAAATGGTGAAATGGCATTGGCACCTTCTTAAGTTAGCTCTGACAGCAAAGCCAAGCTCTCATGGAGCTGCTGCTGACATGCCAGGGAAAGGTCCGTGGGAAGAGATAAAGCCTTTAGGCATCACTGTGTAGCATATAATTTAACAAAGACACCCACTGGTCATAACACATGGTTGAAATGAACAGTATTAGTCACCCTTGGGCCGGTGATTGACACAATGTCATCCTCCAGGTATTATTTTTTTAAACTAAAAATTGTCATCAAAATACAGCAAAAGGTTAAATGTTATGAAGTAGAATCATAGAATCACAGAATCAATAGGGATTGGACCTCGAAAGATCTATTCCAATCCCCACAACACAGCAGGATCACCTAGACCAAGTCACACAGGAACACATCCAGGCAGGTCTTAAACATCTCCACTGAAGGAGACTCCACAACCTCCTTGGGCAGCCTGTTCCAGTGCTCTATCACCCTCACTGGGGTGCAGTTCCTTCTCATATTGATGTGGAACCTCCTATATTCCATCTTACACCCATTGCCCCTCATCCTATCACTAGATGACATTGAGAAGAGCCTGGCTCCATCCTCCTGACACCCACCCTTCACATATTTATACGTCACCCCTCAGACTCCTCTTCTCTAAGCTCAAGACACCCAGATCCCTCACCCTCTCCTCATCAGGGAGGTGCTCCACCTCCTTCATCATCCTTGTTGCCCTACGCTGGACTCCCTCCAGCAGCTCCACATCCCTCCTGAACTGAGGGGCCCAGAACTGTATAAGTATTGCTGAATTTTTATGTGATGCAAGGTGTTCTACCCACAGCTTAGCTTGAAAGGGCATTTTCTGTCAATTTCTTCTAGATGATCTTTCGAGGTCCCTTCCAATCCCTAATGATTCTATGATTCTGTGATCTTATTGATCTACCAGGTGGCTCTTCTGTAGGATACATTTGCCCTCTGAGATCTGGTTTTAAGTCACAGATCAGGGCCTCTGTGACCTAGCAGTTTGGTACAGCTCCTCAGTGTAACGGTCAGTGAAGAACTACCTAATCAATAAAATTACTTTCTCTTCTGAAATGTTGAGGCTTTTAGGGTCTTCTCCTCATAACAGAAATATCAAATAAAAAGGGCCTACAGAAAGCTATCATCTCCAAATAAAGCATGTGGGGTCCACCTGTCCATTTCACGTGTCTATATCTAAGCTAGTATCTCCTTTGAACAGCTGACTGAAAGAAGTAAGCACCTGCAGGGTACACTGCATTTCATCCTGGCTCAGACAAAGTGGCTCAGAATAATGGTGCCTTAGCACTGACGAAGAAGGAGGCATGGTGAGTTTGGATGCTGAAACCTGATCGGGGCCTGGTACAATGAGTCCCATTCAGCTGGTCTACGCTTTTCCCAGCAGCATCAGTTTTTAAGATTTTTCAGCTGTGCAGTCCTGCACACTTTGGAAACTAACAAAGTGACGTCTAGGGGACAGATGTTTAACTGCTGTGAGCTAATGTAGCTCTTGTGAAACGGCACGGAAGCTCTGCTGACCAACTTCTCCTATTTAAGACTGGTGTACTTGCCATAGCAGTAATCATAGCACATGCCTTGTCCTGACCTTTTTTCCTCATGTACTCCCATATCAGGTGCACGTCTGTCAGCTGCTCAGGTGTCTCTGAGTACCTGCTGCTAGTTTTCCCCTTCACCTAGGAATGCCGATCGCCAGTTCATCAAGATGGTTGAGGGAAAATACAACTAAGGGTGGAGGGATCTGACCGCAGTATGTAAGTCAGCAAGCAGAGCACAGAATTGTTTAGGCTTGGACGTGCCTCTGGAAACTGTCAAGTCTGACCTCTGACTACAACAAGATCAGCTAGTGCAGATTGCTCAGGACCACATACTGTTGGACTTTGAGTGTCTCCAAGCACAGGGGCAACCGGTCACCCTTTTATTAAAGAAGTTGTAACGTTGAAACAATAATTCTTGTATCTCCACGCCAGTTGCCTCTTGTGCTTTTACTGGGCACCACTTTGAGTCTGACCTCATCTTCTCTAGTCACCCCAGTGGGTATTCGTACACATGGATCAGATGCCGCTGAGCCTTCTCTCCTCCAGGCTGAACAATCCCAGCTCTCTCCATATATATCAAATGTTCCCGTACATCATCTTTATAGCTGTTTGGTGATTTGCTGCAGTAAATTCCTGCCTCTCTTGTACTGGGGAGCCCAGAACCAGACCCTGCACTCCTGATTCATCTAAGAGTGCTGAACAGATGGGAATAATCCCCTCACTTGACCTGCTGGTGATCTTCTTCCTAATGTAGCCCAGGGGCTGCTGGCATCGTTTTGAGCTATTGCAATAGACAGGGGCAGAGGGCAACTGCCAGCATGACTGTAATTTGCTTCCCAGGAATGCCAGAAGCATGTCTTCCAGTCAAAGAGCTGCAGCCTTTAGGCAAGCCAAGTACAGCGTGCTAGAGAGGATGCTTCACAGGGAAGCTGTCTGTGTGGGAGGGCAGGTAAGAGGTTCATAAGGGGAACCACTATTCTGGTACTAGCTCTCAGTTGCTCCTGAAAGAATGGCTATGTAGAAGTATACAATCATTTAGGTTGGAAAAGATTTTGTGGTAAGGAAGGGGCAGCTGCTCTCCACACAAAGGAAGATTTGCTTTATTACTGGCCGACAGAGTAAAATAAGAAAGAAGAGAGGCCAAGTGTGAAGAGAGGAGAATGTGGTGTCCAGGCACAAGCGGATGTATCTGAAGATATAGGGTGTCCAGACGAATGAAGCCTCTGACATCTGTGCAGATGGCATTATGTGCTGTCCTTCTTGCCTCAGAATCACATTTCTCAAGGCCATTGCCGTGGTTGTTTGCAGGTGGATGGAGTGTCCTTTTAAGCACAGAGTCCTGCTGGAGCCAGTTTGGTTGGAAAGGGACCCCCCCCACACTCTTCCCTGGGCTATGAAGAACACAGACTTAGATTTACCATGCTGATCTCAAAGAATGTTCTCCCTTCTGTTTTTGAAGTGATATTGTGCACAGTACTAGCAAGCCTTCAGTCTCTCTTGTAGATATGTAAGATGGATAAAGATGGAGCACTTATTCCTGTGGAGATCCTCAGGGGAAAACTGCAGAATACAGAGGATCAATGGCCACAATTTCTGCTCTCTGAACTGTACTCTGCTGCCCTACGAATGCATCATAGTGCATAGGGGCCATGCAATCATCTGAACAAGTATAGCATTAAAGCCATTTGTTTGGTGTTTTGGTACAGCACTCTAGCAAACCAGAGAAGCCAGATGTGACCTTCAGCAAGTCATTGGTCTAGGTGATCCTGCTGTGGCAGGGGGATTGGACTAGATGATCTTTCGAGGTCCCTTCCAATCCCTAATGATTCTATGAGTCTATGATCTCCCCTTGGGCCTTTAGTTCTCTTCTCAGAAAGATGCCGTGAAAACTGTGCAAAGCCAGTGAGCAACATTGACAGGTGACTGAGACTCCTGCACCACGGTGATCCAGTGTCTTCCCAGCCAGGTGGGCCCATCTCCTCCTTCATAGCCTGGCAGGTGCTGGGCCAAAGCACCAGCAGAAAACAGCTGTTTTCATCCAGGCAGGGTGATAAAATGACTGCAGGGAGGACTCCGAGAGCACTAAAGCTGGCACCAGAACAGAAGCAAGTGCCTGGGCAGGGAAGGGCTGGGTGGTGGCAATTCCCAGGCTGAGAGTCTGAGGCTCTTGCAGGAGGACAGCCAGCAAAACACTCTTAAGTCTTCTGCACACAAGCCACTTGCCAGTGCCCTGTTAAGCTATGAGTGGACATTTCTACAAGCTTTACCCACCTGAATGAGTCACCAAAGAAGGCTGACGGGGGTATGGACTTTTTTCCCTTGGCTTGTTGAGTCCACTGAAGTGAGTCAGTTACTAGTGAAGATAACGAGAAGCGTTCACTGAAATAAGAAATGCCATCATTCAGCAGGGTGGCACCCCTGCTCAGTGCGTGCTGTAAAATTCTAGCAGGCAAGGAAGGCTGCCTGGCCTTTGTTGAGAAACAGGCAGGAAACAACCCCCACTAAGCTGTGATTCAACACCAAGGAGGGGGGGAGAAATCCCTTCCTCTCTTTCAGGGAGTGTGGCTGAGCGCAGCTGGGTTAATAAAGCAGTGCTGCCGTGTCACATCTGGAAACCCAGGTTGGGGGGGAAAAAAATAATCCAATTAGCTCCAAATGTCCTTACGACAGTGGTCCTAAATCAGCCCCCAGAGAGCCGTTGCATCAGATAACTGCATCCCGCAGTGACTGACTCGGTGCTCTGCAACACTCGCTGCAGATGGCAGCCAGCAGAGAGAGGGGTGCCCATTAGCAGGCAGCGAGAACTCAGCCCAAAGTGCCTCCCCCGGCCTCAGGAAGGTGGAAATGGCACGAAACAGGGTTGCTTGCTACCAGATGCCCCTCCCATGCAAAAGAACTTGCTGGTCTTTAAAAAAAGAGAGAAAAGAAGAAAAACAGAGCCTGCAAAATATTTAAAATGTTCTTTAATATTCTTTCCCCACTCGCCCCCCCCCTTCATTGTAAACACCCAGGCAAAGCTGGATCTCACAACCTTCCCTTGTTCCAGGTGCCAGAGCTTGCTGTGTGCAAAAAAAAAAGCTCTTTAAGAGACTGGTTAGGTTCTCGCAGTTAGCAGGTGTTGGGAGCCTGCAGGGATCTGCAGGTTAATTAATCCTGACTTACCAGCACTGGGGAGGCTTATTAGCCTCCACCCTAAAAACAAGGAAGACAGGAGGAGGCCTCTGGTGGGGAGGGAAGCAAGTAGTGGTTGTGGGGAGAGAAGCTGAGGCAGAGCCAACTCTGAGGAAGAGGCTTTTGGTGGATCTTGCGAGTTACTTTTTTCATTCCTTTTTCTCTCAATAAAAGCGAAGTTCAGAACAAGTGTATTTTTACACTTTAAAACAAGCATCTAATTTGCCGATGGTTAAGTGGGAGCTCCAGCAGCTGGTGTGTGGAAGCCAGCAGCCACCTCTCCGTGCTCCATAGGGAGCTCAGCTTTGGTGTTACCTTTGCTGTCTCAGACCCTAGTTGAGGGATTTTTAAGGAAAGTAGGGGAGGACACTTGACTTGCTCTCAAGGCTTGTGAGACCACAGGCTTGACTTGGTAGCGTCTCTGTGCTCGTCCGCCCGCATGTCATGGGATATACGATGCTTTTTAATCAAATCCAAAATGTCAGGGAAGGTATCGCTGGTCAAAACCATGTTGACTGTGGGGGAGGGAAAAGGAGGTACTGAGGGGGATGGTGCAACTCTTTAGCATAGCTACAGCTTCCAGCATCTCTGCGATTGTTTATAGTTCAGACAAGTGGCTGATGGCACCCACTTGCACCTTCTTGCTCAACAAAGCCTCTATCTCCTCCTCCCCCCTCCTCCTTGCCTTTGAGGTGTTGACACACCGACGATCTCAGCCCAGGCTTCCCCAGGGAACAGGGCGCGGTTTTACGGGGAGGGCTGAGCTGTGCTCCCGGCTTCCCAGCTCCTCCCAGCTTTTGCCCACAGCATCCTCTCATCTGCCTCCCAAGCAGCTGCAACAGCTCAGGGTGGTAGGTGGGATGGAGTGGTGGGAGATGCCCAGGTTGCCACCACCACGGGGTTAGGTGCCTGGACAAATACCAGTGAGGGAAAGGGCTATGGAACGCAGCCCTCCTGGAATGTGGAATTGCATCGTGTGGGAGAAGAGGAAAAGAGATGCCTGCAGAGTTTCTGCTGTAAGAAAACTTGTAAATCCCCACGTGTGTGCAACCCAAGGAGCACCCCGAAAAGGGCAGAAAACATAGAGGCTTGGTATGGACAGGAGCAAGAAATGGGGGGTCATCAGTTGCTTCAGGGCACCCTTAGGAGAAAGGTCAGAAGGGTGGCAGCCATTTAAATGACCCTTGTGGGGATTAACCTTGCCCAGTGCTGAGCCTGTGAAAGCCCCTTCTCTGCTTTGGACTCACACCTCTCATCCCATGGTGTGTTCTCAAAGCAAACTCAGGTCAAAATAAGCCCTTGATGGTAACGTTGCTTTGATAGAGCTTAAAAGGGAAGAGTGATACGCTATTTTCTTTTAGTGGTGCGGGTGGGGGGAGTGTGACTGGTATTCCGTGGAGGACTACTAGGCTCCAGGCTGTGACTTGTTCTGATTCTCAAGGAATAAATCTAAAGAAAACTCCTGGTGTTCCATTTCACGTGAGAAATTAGAATGAGCTTGTTCCCATTTCAGAGGGTTTGCTGGGATGCCCCTTTCCCTCCTCCAGCATCTGCAACCAAGATCTGAAAATTACAGAAGCGATGAGGGTGGTGCTCACCGCCCAAGGACAATTCCCAAATTCCTCCCCCCACACACCCTCGCATCCCACCGAGGGCTGCTGTTTGCAGCGGATTCCATCTTGAGCCACCTAGTGGCATTTGCTAGAAGTCGGTATTGCGGGAACATCTGGCCACGCAACACCCCCCCCCAAAAAAACGGGCCAGGGGTTGAGGAAGCTCAGTGGCAGCTGTGTGGTCTGGCCATGCCTTGCCCGAATTACACAGAAAGCCCAGATTTGCAGCTGGCTGGGCCACCCTCTTCCTAGAGGGTACTTTGGGGCATGAACCAAACGCTGAATATCTGCATAGGAGGTGGCAGAAGCCACGGAGTCTTGCAACTCCCTTTCCCAAGACCAGATCTGAGTTGATTTTCTTACCCAGGTCGCGTTGCTTTTCTTTACGTTGGTTTCCTTTGCTTGGAGCTGGGAGCAGTCATGTGTCACACATGGCTTTCGTGAACATAAAGCCCTCTTTCCTGCTGAGAGGATGTGTGGAGGGCTGTGTAGGAGCCTTCGTTGAGCTCTGGGCAAAGGAATGGCAATAAGGGGGAAAAAAGGCTGTTTATTGTCCAAAGGCAGGGGAAGAGGAGGTCTGTCTGGTGCCATATCCTTCCAGGCACTGCTGCAGGGGAAGGGAAAACCAGTGGAAAGGAAGCTCAGGCAGCCTCAGGGTGTTAGGGTGATAAACTGCTCTGGAATGGACATGGAGTCTGGAAGTAGCCAGCCTGCATTATTAAGCTTTGAGACATGTGAAGCAAAATTGAATTGGTCAATCTCACCGTTACTCATTGCGGTGTGTCAAAGAACCTAAGTACTTCATTTTTATCTCCTGCTTTCTTGAAAGGGAAAAGCAAATGGTCAAAAATTGTCATTCATTCCTTCATTCAAAAAAGTGTCTCTTTAAATTTGTTTTTGCCTTTCCAGGTACCAGGGCTCTGAAGTTTTAAGCAATGCATCAGAAGGTGCTGAGGTTCTAACAGAGTTATAGCTTTCCAGAGCCAGGAGTTACTAAAAGTACCAAATATCACAAGATTTACAGCAGAATAATGGAAAGCACAATATTAATATAAGGAACTTTGTCTTTCAGGCTTCTGAAAGACAATGTTTTATCTTTTTTTTGTCTCTGGAGAACATAACCCAAAACATCAAAAGGCAAAGTGAGAGTCTGGTTTAATGAGCAACATCCATAATGTTTGTGGGGTATTGCAAGAGTGCTGTGCCAGAATCACAGAATCATTAGGGATTGGAAGGGACCTGGAAAGATCATCTAGTCCAATCCCCCTGACACAGCAGGATCACCTAGGCCAAGTCACACAGGAACACATCCAGGCAGGTCTTAAAACATCTCCACTGAAGGAGACTCCACAACCTCCCTGGGCAGCCTGTTCCAGTGCTGTCACCCTCACTATGAAGAAGTTCCTTCTCATATTGATGTGTAACCTCCTATGTTCCAGCTGACACCCATTGCCCCTCATCCTATCAATAGGTGACATTAAGAAGAGCCTGGCTCCATCCTCCTGACACCCACCTTTCACATATTTATAGACATTAATGAGGTCACCCCTCAGTCTTCTCCAAGATAAAGACACCCAGCTCCCTCAGCCTCTATTCATAAGGGAGTTGCTCCACTTCCTTCATCATCCTCGTTGCCCTACGCTGGACTCCCTCCAGCACCTCCACATCCCTCTTGAACTGAGGGACCCAGAAGTGGACACAATACTCCAGATGTGGTCTCACCAGGGCAGAGTAGAGGGGGAGAAGAACCTATCTTGATCTGCTAACGACCCTCTTCTGATCCACCCCAGGATGCTGTGGACATATCAATCACGTCTGCAGCGACAGAGGCAGATATAACAATACTGAAAGACTCAGCAGAGGCGACCGGGCGCGAAGCGGACGTCGTTATACACTAATAATATTTTAACGTCCTCATTGCGGGGACAGAATCACAAAGTGCAAACAGCCATATGCACAATATCCACAATTATTGTTTAGGATTCCACATCTATAGTTTACAGAAGGAAAACTAAATTGTATACAGCGAGTGTATCCTTGTTCTTCCAGAGAGTGTTTGTAACTCCATATGACTATAAACAAAGGATATGTTTTGTGAGAGTGTATATAATATCCTATAAATAGTAGCTGAGCCGTTTTCCATCACATGTGGGAAGTCATGGCAGTCTGGTGAAGTTCCTGCCGACCGGAAAGGGAGTAAAAAACACCCCCTCTTTTAAAAAGGGTGACAAAGATGACCCGGGGAACTCAGGCCAGTCAGTCTCACCTCCGTGCTGGAAAGATCATGGAGCAGACCCTCCTGGAAACTATGCCAAGGCACATAGAAAATAAGGAGGTGATTTGTGACAGCCAATGTGGCTTCACTGAGGGTAGATCATGCCAAACAAACTTGGTGGCCTTCTGTGACAGGGTTACATTGTTGGAGGGAAAGGCTAGAACAACTGATGTCATCTACCTGGACTTGAGCAAGGCATCAGCACTGTCCTGCATGACATCCTTACCTCTAAAATAGAGAGGCATGGATTTGACAGATGGACTGCTCTGTGGACAAGGACATGGCTGGATGGGCACATTCAGAGATTTGTGGTCCACAGCCTGATGTCCAAGTGGAGACGGGTATTCCAGTTGGTGTTACGAGTGGTGCTCCTCAGGCGCCTGTTCTGGGCACAGTACTGATTAACACCTTCTTCCACAACATAGACAGTGGCACCGAGTGCACCCTGAGCAACTCTGCAGATGACACCGAGCTCTGTGTGGTGTTGTTGACGTGCTGGAGGAAAAGGAAGCCAACTAGAGGGACCTTGACAGGCATGAGACCATGCATGAGGTTCAACAAGTCCAAGAGCAGGGTCCTACATGTGTGTTGGGGTAGTCCCAAGCACAAATAGATGCTCCAGAGGGACCTTATAGAAGCCTTCCAGCACCTGAAAGAAAGATCTACAGGAAAGCTGGAGAGGGACTGTAGTGATAGAGCAAGGGGGAAAGGTTTCAAGCTAAAAGAGGGTAGATTTAGATCAGATCTCAGGAAGAAATTCCTCACTATGGGGGTGCTGAGGCACTGGAACAAGTTTCCCAGACAAGCTGTGGATGCCCCCTCCCTGGAAGCATTCAAGGCCAGTTTGGATGGGGCCTGGGCAACCTGGCCGATGGCAGGGGTTTGGAACTAGATGATTCAGAGATCTCAGAAGGTCCCTTTCAACCTCAGCCATTCTATGACTCTATGATTCTACTGTTGTCTCCTTCACTGGAGATGTTCAAGACCCGCCTGGATGTGTTCCTGTGTGCCTTGGTCTAGGTGATCCTGCTGTGGCAGGGGGATTGGACTAGATGATCTTTCGAGGTCCCTTCCAATCCCTAATGATTCTATGATCATATTAAAGGCAATATTAACATAAATTTCCCAGGTTGAACACTAATGCTGTTATAAAAATATTTATGAGCCCTTAAAGGTGATTCAGTTTCCTGTCTAGAGGACAGAGAACATAAGCACTGCAGCTTGCTGCTGTTTCCTGTGGGTCGGTCCTTCCTTTTCTTTCTCTTTAGCTCGTTCTGCATGGCAAGGCCACGTTGAAATTGTTTTACCAGTTTCTAGTGTCGGCAACTGTAGAGCAGGGGCAAGTGGCAAAGACCACAGGCTCCTACACAAACCAGAGATGTGTATTGGGGGTGATAAGCAGGAGCCTGACATCTCTGTCCTGGCACCTTTCCTGTGTCAGGCCCCCTCCCATCGCTCAGCCAGTTTCCTGACCTCACAGCAGTGCAATAAAGCCCCCTATTCCTTTCCTCACATAGGCAGTAATTAGTCTTGCAGACAGTGGTAGCCACCGCCACTACAGAAGTGGAAATGAAAACTCCAGCTTTCAGCAGGTTATCTCATCTAAGAAAGCAAGCTAGACGTGGCTGCTTTGAATTAAGGTACAAAGTAGCCCGTGACACAAGGCTGGAGATGATGCTGAGAGGCTGTGATGTATGAACGTATCGTGTTTGGTTTAGCAGGTATGGAGCTGATGGCATCTCTCATCGTGGTGGTAGCTGCAAGGGCGCTGATAACGCACCGGCGTTTGGCCGCTGCTGAGCAGAGCTCGCACAGCACCGATGTGGTGTTTCCAACACTCTCCCCAACAGCAGGCTGAGGGATGGTCTGGGCCAGGTAAAACAATCAGATCCAATGGCTATTCTTTGCCATGTGATGTGAGCCCAGACACGAAAGTGAGGAGGAAGAAGGAAGGTGGGGAGAGGGGATGTTCATTGGTGGCGTTTGTCCTCTGGAGTAACCAGAGCCCTACTTACCTGTTTGACTCTTTTTGTCTTTACCCACTAGCCTCTCATTATATTTTCCTCTCCTCTGTCCATCTAAGAAGGGGGAGATAGAGCAGCTGTGGTGGGCACCTGGCTCCCAGCCAGGGCCAAATCACCACCATCCTTTGTGATGCTGAAATCTGGGACAAGACACCGCAGGATAGACTATATAAGAAATCCATTTGGAAGGGACTTGTCTGGGTGCCTTTCATTCATCTGATCCACCCCTTCACTAGAATGGGGCTCTCAGGTCAGATTGCTCAGGGCCTTGGGCAGTTGTATCTTCAAGGCTGGGGGTTTTAGGGTCTCACCCAGTAATCAACCTCCCTGTGAGATTTGGTTTTCCTTTGACCTAACTGGGATTGCTTTTGTGGCAACCTATGCCAGTTGCCTCTTGACTTGAGCCTGCCCTTTGCTGTAGGCTCTCATAGCACCCTTAGCAACAAACTGCTGAAACAGATGAGGGGTTTGTGTGGTGGGTGGAAAGCTGGCTGGGTCATTTGGCTTGAGGATTTTGTGGTCAGAGGTACAAAGGCCCTCTGGCAGCTGGTACTAGTGACTCAGGGGTCAGCACTGAGGCCAGTTTAATATCTTTGCTAGGGATCGTTGCCCTTGACTTGTTCACAGAGCCAGGCACCTCAGCACAGAAGGCAGGCTGATTGCCCAGTCATGATCTGTCCTTGCTAAACTCAGTCTGGCTGTTCCCAGTTACCTGCCTGTTCTACATCTGTCCAGAAGCTGTGCTCAGAATCTTTCCAGGTTGGGCCCATCAGAGTGCAGTTCTCTGGATCCTTTCTTAACCTGCACATGTGACATTTGCTCATGTCAAGGTCACTGAAGACCTTCTCTAATGTCCAGGGTCTTTCAAAGATGGCAGAAAGCCAAAGCTGTCCCGCTCAGCACCCTCAGGTGGACTCATGGACCTCATGGGCTTCCACATCTGAGCATACCACATGGAAGCTTTCACAGCTGGTGGAGAAGAGCAGGCTTTCCTACACTCACTCGTAAGACAGACATCTGAAAGATGTCAGATGTTCCTCAGAGTGACTGTAATGGCACATATAGCACCAGCTGAGATGTAGATATCTGTACTGAAGGTGCTAATTGAGATGGATGTTGCCTGAAGTGCACATTGAGAAGTGTCACAGATGTCTACAAGCACATTCCTACCTCCTATGCTAGTCCTCCAACTAAACTCTGACTCACCAGAAGAGACCTAGTAGAACTAAAACCAAGGTGTTGGATTGACTACCTTAGATGATTTTGGAGACATAGGTGGTTTCTCAGAAAGGGACTATTTGTGGAAGGCTTTGAGTGTGATGATACCTGATGGGCTGGCTACATCTTTATGCTGTCAGAGCAAGCCTAGTGTGTAGCAGAAATGATCTCTCGTTGGCTTGTGCATGGTCACCACACAGTTAGAAAGGAAGGGTAAAACTCTGTGTGTGGGGCTACAGCTTCACAGTTCAGACAGTAGGGAAACCAATCCTTTCCTCTCCGCAGACATGTTCAGAAGCTGAATGCAGGGATTAGCCTAGATACTCCCCGCAACGTTGCATCAACATCATGATGTTTGCATAGTTACTCCCAGTCCCAGAACAAACAGTAAGGACGTAGTGAATCAGACCACAGTGGTTTCCAGAAACCTGAGCAGACACACTGACTGAGGTGTTTGTGCAATGGGTAAAAGTACTGACACCAGCCCCAGCTAGACTCTGGAGTAATTTACTTAATGTTTCAGCATGAGCACTGTTATCATTCTGCTAGGGGCCTGAAGTTGAAATAATATTCTATCATCTGAACACCACAGTACCTTCAAGAAGGGGTTTTGCTTCAGGACAGGTAAATCCGTGATTAACTGACACCCGTGCTGTCTCAGCTGAGCATCCTTGCATCCCTGATTCATTGTAGGTCAAATTCTGTTGTCCTGGTTTGGACAGTTTGTTAGAAATAAGAAATCCCCCCAGAGGAGGTAGTGATCAACTACTGTAGAACCAGCATTAGACAGTGAAGTGCTTCCATTGCGTTAGGAAGTATTTTGAGGCTCATCAAAGTTCTTTCAAATCCTTGTATGCAAAAACATATGTGAAAATACCAACAAACCAAGGCAAAGATCTTTTCATTCCATAGGATTAATTAAGATATCTGGGGTGGGGTGTCCCTGCCCATGGCAGGGGAGTTGGAACTGGATGATCCTGTGATCCCTTCTAACCCTGACTGATTTTATGCCTTGGTCTAGGTGATCCTGCTGTGGTGGGGAGACTGGACTGGATGATCTTCCGAGGTCCCTTCCAATCCCTAATGATCTTATGATTCTATGATTCTATGATCCTATGATCCTATAATCCTATGATTCTGTGACCCTATGATCTATGGGTTTACTTCATGGGTTTAATGGACTTCTGTCAGAGGGCAATCTGTGTGGCCCCAACATTTTATGTAAAGATATTTATTCTCTACTGGATGAAGCGTCACAGATTGAGCAGCTTCCATCCTGTCACCAGAGTTAAGCTTAGATAAAGGAAAAACAACTGTAATCTGCTACTCTCAGGTATGAAGCACTTCCTCCAAAACGAAAAAGAAAACAGAAAACAAACAAATAGAAACCCCCTTTATCTCTGTGCTGAGATAAATCTATCTGTGAAGGTAACGCACATAATGAGAGGAAAAAGTGCCAGTAGACAGGTGTGACCTGGCTTTCATTAGCTGTACCTTTATCTGGCTGGGTGGAGGCACAAAAGAAACAAAACCTTTCCATTTAGCTGTGTCATTATGGGGTGAGGCACCCTGGCTTCGGAGCACTGAAACTCTGACGGTGGGTGCAGTCATGCTCTCCCACTGGCTTCAGTTGCTACATCTCTTCCCCAGGTTCTCCAACATCTTCACTTTCCCCAGCTTTCCTAATCTCTGGAAAGCTCTTACGTGTTCAGAAAGGAATGTCCCTCCGTTCCTGACACCCACCCGTCACATATTTATAGACATTAATGAGGTCACCCCTCAGTCTCCTCTTCTCCAAGCTCAAGAGACCCAGCTCCCTCAGCCTCTCCTCCTAAGGAAGCACATTAATGGTACCACAGTTTACCACTGACATCTTTCCCCTCAGTCTCTGGGCAGTTCAATTCAACAGACAAGATACAGCTTTTGGAGACATGTTCCCTGCTCCCACTGGCTCCGGAGGAATTTGCACAAGCAGAGATGCTCAAAGGATTTGAACAAAACAGAACAAGATAGTCTGCCATGTAATACACCAGCAGCTCCAGCTGTGACAGAAAGGATGCCCATGAATAGCTTCAGAAAGAGGAATTGAACTCAAGGCTCCTTTCAAAGAGTAAATAAAATGTTTTGGTGTGAAGCAAATGAAATGGCATAATTCCATTTACTGCAACTTCTGAGATAACTCAGTGGTTTAGCTGTTGGTGATTAGAAGCTGTTCTGCAAATGCTTGATGACTTTAGCACGAGTTACCCACAGAGAACTCAAAAAAGAAGTACAGTGCTGTGCGAGTCACCCGTGGTCGGGAGGGAAGCTCTGCTCCTGAAGTCACCAAACATATTGGTTAGCACTCAGCGTAAGAGTCACATCAAAGAGTTTGCAGTGATCAAATGTTTTGCAAACATCAAACACAATATTTTACTAGAAAAGCCTCATAGTTTGAACACTGTTCCAAACTATTTGGGCAGTACTTTGAAATGGATCTGTTCAAAGACAACTGGAAGTTTTCAATGCTTCCCTGGCTCCACTGGGCAAAGTCATGGAGTCATAGAATCATGGAATCATTAGGGATTGGAAGGGACCTTGAAAGATCATCTAGTCCAATCCCCCTGACACAGCAGGATCACCCAGACCAAGTCACACAGGAACACATCCAGGCAGGTCTTAAGTATCTCCAGTGAAGGAGACTCCACAACCTCCCTGGGCAGCCCGTTCCAGTGCTCTGTCACCCTCACTATGAAGAAGTTCCTTCTGATATTGATGTGGAACCTCCTATGTTCCAGCTGGCACCCACTGCATCTCATCATATCACTATATGACACTGAGAAGAGCCTGGCTCCATCCTCCTGACACCCACCCTTCACATATTTGTAGACATTAATGAGGTCACCCCTCAGTCTCCCCTTCTCCAAGGTAAAGAGACCCAGCTCTCTCAGACTGTCCTCATGAGGGAGGTGCTCCACTTCCTTCATCATCCTCGTTGCCCTAAGCTGGACTCCCTCCAGCAGCTCCACATCCCTCTGGAACTGAGGCACCCAGAACCGGACACAATACTCCAGATGTGGTTTCACCAGGGCAGAGTAGAGAGGGAGAAGAAACTTCTCTCTATCTGCTAACCACCCTGCTTCTGATCCACCCCAGATGCTGTTGGCCCCAGCACAATTATTATTTTTATCTGTTTTTATCTCAAGAGCACCAGAATTCTAGCACTCGATATGTTTAGCAAAGCAATGCTGTAGCTGGAAGCAGCACAAAGGACACGAGGCTTTGCCGTGCTATCTGGGAATAAAAATTGGCCAGTGTGTTTTTTCAGCAGAGTCACAGGGCAGAAACAAAAAAGAGCCACTTACTGCACTGACATATCTCCCTCTCCGAATGAATACTTGCTCCTTACAGAGTGATTTGTGGTGTCAGGGTGAGCCTTCACATATAAGGAGGACCGTCACATCCCTGGGTGACTGTCGAAGTGACAAGGAGGCTCTATAGTCTGTCTGGTAGACACCTACCTCCTAAAATAAGACCTGACTTATGGGTCAGCACAAACAGCTCAGGGCAGCTTTCTGCATTGCCTGTGGCATGTAGCCAAGCTTAGCCCACACCTATGAAGACTTCTAGCCTCCCCTTCCTACAGCCCCATCCGTGCAGCTAGGATGTCTTAAATGCAGTTTTATTAATCACTCTCTGAAGCTGTTTGAATGTCAGTGAAGGATCATAGTGACATAAAACAGGGATCAGATGGCTTGCTCATAATGACTTCCCCTTCTCTGCTCAGAACAGCAGAGCACAGACCCACCCCAAATCCTTGAGGGCTTCACAGCTCTCACAGAGCCCCTAGAGAGCTGCATAGGGGTCCCAAGACGTGACTTGTCACATGTGCTTCTGTCTAAGCTGACTACTGCAGCAGGAGCTCCTGCACCGATTTCAGTGGCACTAACATGTGACAATGTGTGAGGTGTGGGCTGGCTTTGAACCCCAGGCTGCAGGTGTGCAGCATCCTCCTCCTTGAAAACCTCCTACAGCTGATAGGTGACGACTGTTTGTGGTGATGGGGTCCCAGCAGCTCCAGCCAAAACCCAACCCTCTGCTGACACTTAGAAGGGATTTTCAATAACCTTGAAGACAGGTTGACTTTTCTGTGTGCAAATGCTGGATGCAGCAATGTGATTAATGAAAAAGTTATCTCCTGTGATGAAACAGGAAGGTTTGGTTCAGAGCCAGCGTTAAGAGGTGAAGGAAGCTGAAGCTCAGACAGGGAGAAGGAAGCTGAAGCTCAGACAAGGAGAAGGCCAATTATGGCTCATTCTCTCCTGAGCTTGCATGGCTGGCCAAGCACCACACAGGTCTCAGCTCTTCTTTTTATGCTTTGCCAGTCACGTTTTAGTCAAATACCTGTTAACTCAGCCCAGCGTTACTGGTGGTAGTACAAGGGATGCTACAGAGAGACACTATAGAAGGAAACCCTCAGAAAAAGCCAAACCACAAGTGAAGTGCTTCAGAAACTTCTGATGATCTGTTTCTGAAGTAGATCAAGCTCACAGAATATCTTGAGTTAGAAGAGACCCTTAAGATCAGCTCCTCACATCTGACCCCACAGCAAAGAAAGGGGGTGACACAGTAATTGCCTCAAGACAGAGCATCACACCAGTGACAGCCCTTCACAAAGTAGCAGTGCAACGTGCCTTCTGGTGAAATAAAACAGAGCAATACACAAAGTCTGTAGCCCTCATAGATTCGCCAGCCATCTGTTAAAACCAGTGATCTTTTTCCCATTTGGTAGAAGACTTAAGGCCACTCTCTACCTAGAGGGAGACAAATCCTTCCATTGAGCTAACGTGGTATTTTATGTGTTCACATCACTCCCTCCCTGGAGCTCTGCACCATCCTCTCTCACTGGTCTTTCCCACAGGATCTGCTGATCTACCAGCTTCTCCACTGCCTACGTACAAAGAGCTTCCCACCAACCAGGTTCTCTGCTTCCTACATCCAAAGAGCCTTCCACCAGTCCTCTTGTTTCCTTCGTGACAGACTCTCCCTCATCCTCCTCTGCTACAAACAACTCTTTATTGCTCCACCATGTCAGGGCAACAGCTCCCCAACCCCAAAAATGGTCTGGCGTGGCCCAAAGCTTCTTCCTTGGCAATACTGCTCATCTGGAGGCATGGGGGAAGCTGAACTACGGCATGATAAAACTTGTTTGCCAGAGTTGCCAAAGGTAAGTCTGTTTTGCTTCCTTGTTTGCGGCGCCTTGACAAGGTCAGGTCAAAGCATCTGGCAATGAGTGACTAACTCAAGGCTGCCACATGAGTCAGCAGCTCAGCCTGGCAGGGCTCAGGAATGCTGATTGCTGGGTCTTGCAGTCACCACTAGATTCAACTTTCTCTGTGGTTGCCCCAGCAAAGCTCTCGCGGGTGAGTACACTGCAGAAGTATCTCCCGCAATGAGGATTTCCCACTGCAGTTCCTGGCAAAGCTGAATGGCTGTGGATTTATGAGCCTCCGTGCAGATCTCTTCTGCTTCCTCTTTTGAAACCCCACTGCATCCATCTGCGTTGCCCTGTGCATCCATCAGCCGTTTTCACTCGATGGGCTGTTTTTGTGTTTGCTTTGTTTTTGCAAGCTCTGACAGAATTTCACCAACTGAGTGATGCAGACTCCTTCATTACTCACATCTTGTGTGCAAACAACTGCAGCCTGCAGGGGCAAAACTACACATCAGCACAATCTTTTTGGGGAAAACCAGAGAAGCTCGGAGTTGTTCCCAAAGCAAAAGCACTTTCATTGCTAAAAGCAGCATTAACTAGCAAAGACAGCAGTTCTGCATCAAAGTTGCCCATAAAATCTTGTTCTAGCCCCAGAACTGAGTCAGCCTGGAGGAGAGAAGGCTCCTTATAGCAGACATAACTGAAGGGGACCTACAGGAAGGCTGCAGAGGGAATCTGTGAGGGACTGTAGTGATAGGACAAGGGGGAATGGTTTCAAGCTAAAAGAGGGAAGATTTAGATTAGATCATAGGAAGAAATTCCTCACTGTGAGGTTGGTGAGACACTGGAACCGGTTACCCAGACAAGCTGTGGATGCCCCCTTCCTGTAAGTATTCAAAGCCAGGCTGGATGGGACCCTGGGCCACCTGGTCTAGTTGGGAGGTGTCCCTGCCTATGGAGGACAGTTGGAACTAGATGATCTCTGAGATCCTTTGCAACCTAAACCAGTCCATGATTTGATGATTCCATGATGATTTTGCAGCTTCCATTTTAATCTGGTTAAATGGCAGAGGGTCAAATTCAACCTGATGCTGAAGAGCAGCCAAATTAAAGCCTATTAGGGCCACCAGGGTCCTCCATGTCTCCTCCAGAGGTGATCAGTTTGCAGAGGGACAGTGAATAATAATTTTGCCATTAGAAATCATGTGGGCAATAGATAGCCAAACAAATATGTAGGCAGACATCCTCAGGTAGATGACTACCACCTTTCCCTGCCAGTAAGGCTGGCTGGGATGGAGCAGTTGATTGTAGTCAATCCAGGGTATCCACTGGGAAGTGCACCTCACCTGTGCTAGCTCCCAAATACTTTGGAAGAGAGTTAGTCACCCTGGGCCAGAACTTCAGGCTCTGACACGATTTAACACTGTTGATGGGCAGAGGCCAGCAGCTGAGAGTATCTTTGTCACCATCTAATCAGTTAATGCAGGAGGAGGGGGGTTCCACAGAGCAGCAGCCTCAGCTGTGTGCTGGCCCATTATGCAATATTTTAGACCTGCACAGGGCCTGTTCTGGTCCCTTTCTCACGAGTTGGTGGCTTCCTCTCTGAGCCAACAAAATTACCTAAATCTCTATGAAGCTAAATTGATTTTTTTCAGTGACCAGCACTGATCACAACAGTCATGTGTGATGGCACGCCCAAGAGGATGTGGAGCTGAAGGGTGGCAATGTCCTGGGGGTCCTAGTGGACGGCATGATGACCATGAGCCAGCCATGTGCTCTATTGGCCAAGAGGGCCAACAGCATCCTGGGGTACGGGGATTGCACTGGATGATCTTTCAAGGTCCCTTCCAATCCCTAATACTCTGTGATTCTATGACTCTGTGATCTCATGATAGAAAAACTATTAGCAGCCATAGAAATAGCTTCTGGGGACGTGCACAAGAGCAGTATCAATGGCTTTCCAGGGGTAGTCCTGTCCACAAGCCGTTATGCTCCCAGCTAAACCACTTGTGTTTCACAATGTGTTTTATGACCAAGAGGGGCTGGTTTTTATCCAGATCCCTCCTGTACCACCATCAAAAAGAAGGCCTTGACAGATAGCGTTAAACACAATCTCATCAAGGCGTTTGCCGAAGTTTGGATTCTGCTGATGAAGAAGAACCATCAGGAAAAGCTGTTGCATATCAGGCCCACGTTTGCCAGTCTCATAACGTCGTCACTAGACAATCTCCATCAGAACAGCAGGGGCTACCAGACTACTTCACTACTTAACATAGATTAGGAAAACAACCTAAGACTAAGGAAACCAGTTGATGACTAAATGCCCTGGTGGTAAGATACTGAGTGTCAAACTCTGAGTGTAGTCTGTAGCACTGTTGAGTTTAGATGTCAAAGTAGATAGTTGAAGTGTGCATGAGTGTTTATTCATTTGTTCGTTAGGAAGGGGTACTGCTGGAAAGTTTCTCATTATCTTTTTTCTCCTCAGCCCAGTACTTTCACCCATGATGAGATCCCAGAAAGGCTCCTGCGGAATGATAAAGTCACACCTAGATCAAGATGATGAGGCTTTCCAAGGAGTTGCTTCTTACCTGCTCGTATCTGAAGCATTCCTGATTTTGCTGAGACCTGACCCAGGAACGCTGGTGAAACCCAGTCTCAAAGAGTTGATGAGTCCTGTTTATTAACAAAAGGGCCTGTTTGGAAAAACAAATTAAAACTCAGCAAATCATAGAATCATTAGGGACTGGAAGGGACCTCGAAAGATCATCCAGTCCAATCCCCCTGCAACAGCAGGATCACCTAGACCAAGTCACACAGGAACACATCCAGGTGGGTCTGGCTGTTTCAGATTATCAGAAGTCAGCCTAAGCATCTGTGATTAAAAGCTATATTGGTTGTGCAGGATGGCTAGCAGGACCGCTGGTGAGGGCAGGCACTGAAGCTGCCCACAGCAGAAGCATTTTATTCTCTCTGCTTCAGAGGGATATGAACCATCACTTTTGGGAAATGCACGAATCACTTGCCTTTTTCCCTCTGAACTGCAAAGCTTGTGGCTAAAGCCTACTGAGCTGAAAATGCAAAGATCTTCCAAGCCTGCAAAAGGCTTTTCACTGTCACATGTAGAATTAGCAGCAGTTTTTGGGAGGAGGGCTGAATGGACAAGATCTGATGTCATGTGTGCTGCTACTGCTGCCCTTGAACATAAATTCCCAGGTCCTTATGCTTCAGGCATCTCTGCTGGAGCTGAGCCCAAGTCTTTTACGTCTATGTTAAGCTGCAGAAGTCTTTTTGCTTTAAGAGCTCAAGCAGACTTTCCTGTTTTTGAACAAACCTGGATATTACACCTAATAGACAACATCACCTCTCTATTTATTCAGATACCTGTAATTTATTAGAAGCAGTCATCCACATTATTAGGAGTTTTACAATTAAAATACACCAGAGAACAGGATTAACTGGCAGAACACGAGCAGCCACCTGTCCAACAACAACAGACAGGGCAGATTGCTGTGTTTAATATTACTATTAATAAAAAACTACTTTAGATTTAACTGCACACATATTATTTCCAGACCTTTTATCAAAGGGTTAAAGGTTTTTGGCATGTGGTAGTAGTTTAAAAACTTGGCTTCAGGAGGCTAGACAAGCTTTGTCACACACACACTCAAGTGATCTGCCTTTCTCTGAGACTAGCAGGCGGTGAATACTAACCCCTTTGTCACTAGTGTCTTCATCCATCCATTATTTGCTGTAAATCCTGATTTCTGTGGTTTCTCCCCAAAAGTGATAGTCTGCTCTTTCATTAAGGCCAGGCTGGATGAGGCTCTGGCCAGCCTGATCTAGGATGGGGTGTCACTGCCCATGGTAGGGGAGTTGGAACTGGATCATCCTGTGGTCCCTTCTAACCCTGACTGACTGTATGACTTGGTCTGGGTGATCCTGCTGTGTCAGGGGGATTGGACTGGATGATCTTTTGAGGTCCCTTCCAACCCCTAATGATTCTATGATTCTATTTAGGAGTTGTGTCTTACTGCACCAGCTTTAGCATGAGCAAGAAAACTGACTCAAACCTGTGCAGAGCAACACCAAACACATCAACTCTCCATGACACCTCATTTTCCAAGTAGAATTCATAGAATCATACAATCTTCAGCCCAAATGAACTTAGTGTTTCAATAACAATTAATCACAGCACAGAGAAATTTGTCTTCTTCTGTCATTCTGAGACAGCACTGAACTGCTTCTCTGAATTACAAGAGCTGTAGATGTGACTTTGGTTTCTCTGGTTAACATACGTCATCGCTCCGGCCAGCACTTGTGCACTTTTCACCCAGCTAAGGAGATTATCTACGAGAAGCACTGTTACGAAACTTTGCCAATGCTTCTGCTGTGGTTTCCTGCAGTGTTTGAGTGTCTCAGCTGGGTCGGGTAGCCCTACATTTGTAAGAGTTTATAAGAGAAGGGGTTTATAAGAATTTTATAAAAGAAAGTGTTTTTGAGCTGTCATTTGCAGATTTGTAAAAAACCTGCTTTTTGAACTTGGAAGCCAGAAAAAGCCAAGATGATGGCTGCAAAAGAAACACTTGCATGCTGTAAGATTGTCCAAAGTCATTCATATGGATTACTCAGCCGTGATGGCAAATGATATCATGTCATTTTCCAGTGGTTGTGCTGGATATGTTCCAAAACAAAAGCTGTGTCTATTCCCAGCGATACGTTAGCAGCTCCTTCAATTAAAAAAAAAATGCAGATTTGCTTTTGAAGTATTTTTCTGCATGGCCCCTAAGGCTTCCAATGATGCTCTTGTGGCCAAGAGGGCCAACAGCATCCTGGGGTGGATCAGAAGAGGGGTAGTTAGCACATCGAGGGAGGTTCTTCTCCTCCCTCTACTCTGCACTGGTGAGATCACATCTGGAGTATTGTGGCCCCTCAGTTCAAGAGAGACACAGAGCTGCTGGAGGGAGTCCAGCATAGCGCAACGAGGATGATGAAGGAAATGGAGCACCTCCCTTATGAGGACAGTCTGAGAGAGCTGGGTCTCTTTAGCTTGGAGAAGAAGAGACTGAGGGGTGACGTCATTAATGTCTATAAATATGTGAGGGATGGGTGTAAGCAGGATGGAGCCAGGCTCTTTGCAATGTCATCTGGTGATAAGACAGTGGGTGTGACCTGGAACTTAGGAGGTTCCACATCAATATTAGAAGGAACTTCTTCCCAGTGAAGGTTCCCTGGAACAGGCTGCCCAGGGAGGTTGTGGAGTCTCCTAACGTTTTTCTCTGTACTTTTGTTTCAGCAAACACAATTCGGACACTTTCTCAGAAGAAAAAGGCTCCCCTTTGGGGAAGCAGTAAGTGTTGCTGCAGATCTGAGAAGGGCAGAAAAGCTGAACCTTTGCTGTTTGCATGAGGAATGCTGTAGAACCAGTATTAACCAATATTGGTCGGATGTCCCTTCCTCACAGAGTCATACAATCACAGAACATTAGAGAGAGAGTGGAAGGGACCTTGAAAGATCATCTAGTCCAATCCCCCTGACACAGCAGGATCACCTAGACCAAGTCACACAGGAACACATCCAGGCAGGTCTTAAACATCTCCAGTGAAGGAGACTCCACAACCACCCTGGGCAACCTGTTCCTGTCCTCTGTCACCCGCACCATGAAGTTCCTTCTCATATTGATGTGGAACCTCCTAAGTCCCAGCTGACACCCATTGCCCCTTGAACTATCACTAGATGACACTGAGAAGAGCCTGGCTCCATCCTGACACCCACCCTTCACATATTTATAGACATTAATGAGGTCACCCTTCAGTCTCCTCTTCTCCAAGCTCAAGAGATCCAGCTCCCTCAGCCTTTCCTCATCAGGGAGATGTTCCACTCCCTTCATCATCTTTATGGCTCTGTGCTGGACTCTTCAGCAAATATCCTGCTTTTTTCCCATGTTCACATCTTCTAGTAGTTACTAAGCCTGAGCTGAGCTCAAAAGCAGCAGTAGAAAGTGCATTTTCTTTAATAAACCCATTTTGGCAAATTGCAGATCTTTGTAAAAGACTGCATCTGTCAAGACTGAGTAAAATGAATTTCAGCTGTTACAGATCAATGATTTCATAATTTCTTTATTGTAAAAAGTTGCAAGAATTTGCTTCTAAAAGTCATCCAGAGATGGACTGAAACCACTAAGATGGATAAGGAAGCTCCTTCACTGGATGTTTAAGACCCTCCTGGATGTGTTCCTGTGTGACTTGGTCTAGGTGATCCTGCTGTGTCGGGGGGATTGGGCTGGAGGATCTTTCGAGGTCCCTTCCAAACCCTAATGATTCTATGATTCAATGATTCTATGACTTGTGTATCTGAGGGCATCTATCTTGTGTAGGGGGGATTTCACAGAAAAATATATGAGGTAGGTGCTGTAATGTCTCTTTAAAAGAAGTTTTATAGATTATTTTTCCCACTGTTCTACCTTGTGTGGTGGAGTGACGGTCACACTACTACTGGCTGCAGTAGCCATGAGGCTACCAGAGCAGAGTGGCTGTTTATTAAAATTGCTGGCTTGCAGATGTTGCATTTTCACCTTCAGCACTAAAGTCACTCGAAAGCAAAGGGCAAAACTGATCTCCATCCTCAGAAGAGCAGAGACACTGTGCTCTGCAGGTGGACTACTGCTCAGTAACCAAGCAACCGCATCCTGCATTTCTGCATCGCCTGTGCTGATCTTACCAGAGCATTTTCTTTGGGAGTGTTTGCCTTGGATCCCTTGCAGATCTGCAGCTCCTGGCTGCTGTGTGATGGTTTTAAAACTGTGCATGAATTACCTCAGTGAGTAACTGTGAGACCGCAGACCACTTTATTCGTGGCTTTTGCAGCCCAGACTGCAGTTTTCTACGCGGAATGTGTCTGCTGCAATTAATCAAGTAGCATTAATTTACGCCCTACGCAGCTTCTGATCTGTAGCGATACAGCTTCTTACACTGACAAATAGAACGTGGAAGGTGATTGTCCCACCTACTGCAATGTTGTTGAGCTTTTTCTTGCTTTATGTGCGAGGGTTGTAGTGTTTAATTTGAATGAGTAATGGAAATAAAGTCAGTAGGGAATTCTGAACTGCCTTTTGGTGGCCCGTCACCTGAACTTAGGGTTTGCTCCCCATGTGAGTCACAAGGGAACTCTCACGAAGTTTTTTTTTTTGCAAGGAGCACATATTCCTAGAAAATAAACATGAAAGAATTACGCCCACAGTTAAAGACAAGTTCCCTTTTGAATGCAAATCGTAGAACTGTAGAATCACAGAATCTAGGGATTGGAAGGGACCTCGAAAGATCATCCTCTCGAATCCCCCTGACACAGCAGGATCATCTAGACCAAGTCACACAGGAACACATCCAGGAGGGTCTTAAACATCTCCAGTGAAGGAGACTCCACAACCCCCTTGGGCAGCCTGTTCCAGTGCTCTGTCACCCTCACTGGGAAGAAGTTCCTTCTCAGATTTATGTGGGACCTCCCATGTTCCAGCTTACAACCATTGTCCCTTGTCCTGTCACTAGATGACACTGAGAAGAGTCTGGTTCCATCCTCCGGACACGTATCCTTCAAATATTTATAGACATTGAGTTCACCCCTCAGTCTCCTCTTCTCCAAGTGTTTGAGAACTGCTAGAACTTGCAGAAGCGCTTTCATGAGGAAGAAGCGTCTGTCATGTGACCCGCCCCTGAAAGGCGGCCTAGGGGGACCCTATAAAAGCGGGGCAGGGCCTTTGTTTCGCGCCCTTTTTCGCGGGCTGTGGCCCTGAAGGCAGTGCCCCCCCCTCCCCCCCCGCCCCGGGAACGGGCGGGGGAGGGGGGTGAGGACAGCGGCTCCGGGAGGACATCGGCTCCCGAAGCAGCCGCAATCTGTCGCGGCTTCCGAACTAGCCCCGGCCCCGGACTGACCCCACCGCCGGCGGGCACCTGCCGCCGCGGGGTCTGGAAGCGACCCCGGCTGCAACTTGCCGCGGGTGCGCCGCAGAGGGGAGGAGAGGAGAGGGAGAGGGGAGGAGAGGATCAAGGATGCCATCTGGTTCAGAGACTGACCAGAGCTCCTTCATGTCAATGCAAAGTTATGGGGTCAGGGTGTAACAAGAAAATTGCTTCAGAGGGAGATTGTGTATCAAACATTTCACAAAGGTTGACTTTGCAATTTTTTTTCTAATGGAAATTGAGGGTATAAATTTATATAGGAGACATTTTCTAAACAGTATCAGTCTAATCTAATTTGCTAAATTAGCAAAACCACTCTCACTCTACCACAGCAATTGTTCCCAACCTTTATTCAGCCTCATTTGTTTCTCGTTGCACATCCAACATGACCTGGGCAGGCCTGCAGTATCTGTGTCTATTCTAGCTGCATCGAATGGCCTAAGAAAAAGATGCCCTTTATTTTGATCAAGCTTTTCCTTGCACTGTGTTTACACTGCTGCAGCTACAGCAATACTACTGCTAGCAACATAACTGAGGGTTCTACTTGTTGGAGCAGAAGCCACATATAGGCAAGTAACATGCAACTAAGAAAGAGACCATGGACTCATAGAATCATAGAATCACAAGGGATTGGAAAGGACCTCAAAAGATCATCTAGTCCAATCCTCCAAATGCAGCACTCATGGAATAAATTAGGTTGCCAGGGATTTCTGGGCATTAGCTAATCCACCTCCCTGCTTAAAGCAGGGTCCTGGTGTGTTTGAACAATTCAGATGGGTCCTGGGACTTTCAGATGTCACTGGAGACATTTAAAACCCACCTGGATGTGTTCCTGTGTGACTAGGTCTAGGTGATCCTGCTGTGTCAGGGGGATTGGACTAGATGATCTTTTGAGGTCCCTTCCAACCCCTAATGATTCTATGAAAGTATTTCTTTGATGTTCTACTTTGGCCCAAGACCTTCAAAAGATGAGGAGATAAATTACACTTTATCTTCAAAGAACTATTGAAGCAGGATTTTTATTTGTTATAATAAAGTCGTTCTCAGAGGAGATTAGCTGTTAACTGCATCGGGTTTAATTATGTCAAACTTATCATGCTGAAGCTTTCAACAAACACTTTCAAGAATATTATTGCTTAATCCGGCTGTTTAATCAAAACCTTTTTACCTGTCCTCTTTAAATTAAAAAGAAGGCTTCACTTTTCACAGTAAAGTCTCTATTTATCCTGCTGATGGAGGGAGATGTTTTCTCTTTGCAAAACTTCTGTAACTAGCCTTTACCTTGAGCACATTTGGAAGCTGCCCTTGGTGCCATTGCTACCTTCAGGACGGACTGATTCACTGTGTAAACATTCCTGATGCACAAATACACTCCAGGGTTGTTTGCATGCGGTCTGTGAGTTAGGCACAGGAGCCAATGTCAGAGCCACCGTTTGATCCACCAGCCTCTGAGATACATGAAGCTTTTCCCTATGACTCACCACCGTTTCTGCTGAGAGGTTTTTCTTCTCAAACCCATTTCAGTTCAAATTATTGTCACGTGCAAAACCAGCATCATCACGATTTCAGAGACTGAAGGTCAGCTGTTAATAATGGATTGTCTTCTTAAACAGAAAGTGAACTCCAGGATGTAGAAAACAAACGAAAAGCACAAAAAGAAGGAATGAGGGAAGTAAAAAAAAAAAGCTACTTAGACCTGGAGGAGGAAAGGCAGCATCTTGTGCCAAGCAGAAATGAAGCAGTTGCTTTCTCGTACAAGCGTCGCCTCAGCCACTTGTGGACAGATAGGTTTTTATCGATAGCTCCGTCTTCATGAGTCACTGTATAAATTGTTTGGCTGCCCTGAGAGGGTCTAAAGATGGAGAAATATCAACAGCAGGTGTCATCAGCACATGACAGAATCCATGGTCCTCAACATCGCAGTCACTCTTCTACAGGCACTGGGCATACACAGAGCAAAAAGGGCCACTGGCAAAGCCTTGTGCCAAGCAGTCACAGCAGAGTCCCTCAGGATGCGGGACACAGCTGCTCAGGTAGACCCTGCTACCACTCAAGATAGGACCAAAAGCAACCAAAGACCATGAAGGTACCAGTAAATGCTGTCACGGTACTCTCATTCTTTATCCTACTCAAAAGATCGGTAGCCAACACTGCCCTGGGCAACAACTAGGATTAATGATGTGCCAACAGAGACTGTATTCCAGTCACAGCACGATAGAGATTTTCCTCATCAGACACTCTAAAATCAGTGATTTGAGATGGTGTGAGGACTGGAGTGGTTGTGAGTGATTGTCCTCCTTTTCAAGTCGCTAGACCCTAAGCATTTCTACTGGCTCTGCATCTTTCAAGAGGTCTTAATCGTGCAGCAATGATGGCATTGTTTGAATCAGTTCAGTCCAGCCCTGACACATCCTGATTTGCATACTATTTGGTGTTTCCCAGCTCTGTCATTAATGTTTAATGCCTTAATTCAGCCATCAATCCCCACTCAGCAGAAAGATTCAGCTAAGCAGATACTTAAAGTTAAGCACATTCCTAAATGCTTTGCTGAAATGAAGCGATCTTGCCCTCATGCTGACATGCTCTGCTGAACTGAGTTTTCCTGTGCAGAGGAGCTGACTTGCTGTAGGCACTCAGGAGAGGAGCCTTCATCTTCCTCATATGTACTCATGATGATGCATGTGGCTTGTGAAGGATAGTTTCCTGCACTGGTAAAGTATCTATAACATTAATATTTCTATAATGTTAATGGTTTTTGATGCTGCTCCAAAAGTCATGACACAACCAGCTGTAATCTTTGTATTTTCCATGTTCTGTCAAGAGATTTATCTAGAACTAAAGTCGGAAAAAATCAGAATCATTAGGGATTGGAGGGGACCTCGAAAGATCATCTAGTCCAATCCCCCTGACACAGCAGGATCACCTACACCAAGTGACACAGGAACACATCCAGGCGGGTGTTAAACATGTCCAGTGAAGGAGACTCCACAACCCCCCTGGGCAGCCCGTTCCAGTGCTCTGTCACCCTCACTGGGAAGAAGATCCTTTTCATATTTATGTGGAACCATAATATGTCAGTCACAGTGGATGTTCATCAAATACTCCTTCATTTTAAGCAGGGAGGATGTCCACGACAGCAGTAAAGAGCTTTGCATCTTTCAGCTTATGCAAGAATAAGGACTTAGTACAGCTTGACCTAGTGTACATGCACCCAGCACTAACAGTCTGGATTAAACTGAACAAGCAGTTTTCAGGTTTTCAATCAAATTCTACTAGCAGACTTGTATTTAAAACCAGAATCCTCCTTCCCTCCCACCCCCCAAAAGTATCAGATTTATTTGAAAGGTTAAACAGACATTTACTGGAAAACTGAAAAAAAAACCAACCCCTAATCAAATGAGAGTAAACAAAACACAGATGCATCTATCCTGTTATTGTGACTTGGAAATTGGGGAAGAGAATTCTGTCACCACTTCAAATCTGTTGAGTCACAGAAAGTAACTGGATAGTTTCTTTGTGCAGCGTTTGCTTCTTCTCATCAAAAGTTTTCTGAGCACTAAGCGTTGTCCAGGGATCAGTGTGACTCTCCTTGCTTCAGCCTGTCACCACGGTAGTCCAGTTTTTGTGTTTCAGGTTTAGCTGTGTTGTCAAAGTTTGGGGTTTTTTTCCTGCTAAGGTCCTTCTGGGCCAAGGAAGCTTCATGAACTTTGTGACATTTCAGGTAATCCTCAAAGGTCAGTTGCTGGTCATGAACCATGAGACTAGGACTCAGAAGCACACGGAAACACGTAAGCAAGCAGTTGTCAGCAAGTGGAGATGAATCTCCCTCTTTCTGACACATGAAGTGGAAGGCTGCAGTGTGGACAGGCACTCCTGAGAGTCAGCAGAGTGTGCCAGACAGCTTCTACCACAAGCCCACCTCAGGAGCTCTATGAGCCCTTAATATGGCAATATCACACAAGCCTCACAATTGCTGGCTGCTGGTTCTTGTTACAGCTAGTTCAAAGTAACCTGAGAGATCTTTCACTTTGCAGTGTTTGCAGGAGCATTTGCTCTGTAAGCTGAACGTCCTGCAGAGAAGGTCAGTAGACTGTGGAGATACAAAATCAAGACAAAGGACTGTAACTACAGAGGGGAGCTTCCACAAAGGCTTATTAAGTGTGATTACTGATGACAGACTGTACTGGGTACAATATGCAGACAGACTAACCCATCTTTTGGGCAGAATTAATTGTCAATGCTCTGGTTCCAGGGCTGGCTTGTGAGTGAGTGAGTAGCATCGTCACAGGGCCATATGAAGCTTTACAGATTAAAAGGTACATGTATTATACATGACATCTGTGTGCAGTGCTCCTCAAAAACAGGCTACACCGAGGGACTAGAGAACCAGCAGTCTTCCACCATCAGCTCCCCCTTCCTGGTCTCCTGTCCTCTTGTCCATCGACCCTGATTTAATCTTGCTGTCTGCCAACACCTTGCTTTTGCTGTCATGTCATAACAAAGCAAGCAAGTCGGTGTCACATGTGGGCTTTCAGCAGCTAATTATCATGAGAAAGACATGGGAGCTTCTGAGAAGCTGAGCGCTGATGAAACCCCAAGCCTTTCCACGATGACGATTTTCAAGGCTCCATCCATCCATAATTTATGTTCACCCGTCACATGGCAGGGACGCTCGTTTTGCATAATGGGAAGAGCGCTCACAGGGTTTCGGCGGGGCACACAGCCCTTTCATCTCCCTGTGCCAAAGAGAAATTAAACAATTACGGGAGTTTACGGCATTCTTGCATAAAACTCTCAAAAGAGGGTTCTAAAGGCACATGAAACCCGCTAAGGAGCGCTCGGGTGCTTCAGCTGCGCTCCCGCACGCTCGTCCGTCCGCTGACACCTCTTCGCAGCGCCTTTCCCGTTCACACGCAGTTCCCCTGCTCCAGCAGATTCTAGAACGTCTGCGTCTGGCACCGCAGGGGCAGCCCCAGGCTCGAGCGTGGGGTGGGAAGGACCGCTGCGGTGCTTCAGCTGCGCTCCTGCTCCAGCAGATTCTAGAACGTCTGCGTCTGGCACCGCAGGGGCAGCCCCAGGCTCGAGCGTGGGGTGGGGTCAGGACCGCAGGGCTCTCGGCCGGGCGGCGGCAGGGCAGCTCCTCGCGGCGGCACGGGTCGGGGTCCTGTGACATACGGCCGGTGCCCAACGGCAGGTTTCAAACGGCCCAGCCCGACGCCGTCCAGGATGGCCGAGGTCGTCACGTCCTCCGCCCTTCATCTCTCCATCGTCCGCTGGTGCGTTGCTGAGAGTGTAGGGGGCAGTGCGGCGAGGAGCGGCTGGTTACCCCCTCGCAGTGGAGCTGCTGGGTGGGCTGGGTCCGGGCTGGGTAAGAGTTGCCGCTTTAACACTGTAACGGCCGCATCCGTCATCATGATGGTGCGTTAACGATACCGTGAAAGCAAGGGGAATTTCCTGGTGGGCCACAGGTCTCACTGACGTGGAGGGGTCTTGGCCTGCCCACTGAAGTGGGACCTGGCCTCTGGGATCTGCCATCCGCTTGTCCTGGAGCTGCAGGGCAGCTGGTGAGGACCTTCCCTGGTTGGAATGCTCATGGATGATGTGCTTCTACTGTGCACTGCTGATGGCTCTGAGGCTACAAAGCTGCTGTTGGGTTCATTCAACAGAGTCACAGAATGGGCTATGTGGGAAGGAACCTTAAAGATGATCTAGTTCCAACCCCTCATCATTAGGAACTGGAAGGGACCTCAAAGATCTCATCTAGTCCAAGGTCACCCAGGAATTTTGAGACACTGCATCGAACTAAATCATAAGTAGTCCTTGAAAGGATGAGCCACTGGGGGTTTTTTTCTTCAAAACCACCTTCTAAACCCCCTTTTCATTATTTGAATATGTTGCAATGGTTGGTGCAGTGACTATAGCAAACCAGATTTTGCTCTGGCTAACAGACAAGATGAGCATTGTGCTCTTCCCCACGTGGAGTTTTATTCTTGCTAGACAGCAGTTTTGCATCGTGTGTCAGCACTAAGGATGTGTCTGACTTGCAGTGTGATAAAGGCTGGCAGTTTAATAGACGATAAAGTCACTACATGAAATTCCAAAACATCTTGTCTCTAAATAGTTAAACGCTGAGGCAGAGCTCTCAGCAGAAACCAGCTACCGAAGCATTAATTAATTCCTGCTGCACTTCCAATGACTCTTCTGGTGTTGTATTAAGGATGACCTGTTGGAGTGTAGTGTAGGGGAAAGGGACTTGGGGGTCCTGGTGGACAACAAGATGACTATGAGCCAGCAGTGTGCTCTTGTGGCCAAGAGGGCCAACAGCATCCTGGGGTGGATTAGAAGAGGGGTGGTTAGCAGATCAAGAGAGGTTCTTCTCCCCCTCTACTCTGCCCTGCTGAGACCGCACCTGGAGTATTGTGTCCAGTTCTGGGCTCCTCAGTACAAGAGGGATGTGGAGCTGCTGGAGAGAGTTCAGCGTAGGGCAACAAAGATGATAAGAGAGGTGGAACACCTCCCTTATGAGGAGAGGTTGAGGGAGCTGGGTCTCTTTAGCTTGGAGAAGAGGAGACTGAGGGGTGACCTCATTAATGTCTACAAATATTTGAGGGATGGGTGTCAGGAGGATGGCACTGGGCTGTTCTCGGTGTCATGTAGTGATAGGACAAGGGGCAATGGTTGTAAGCTGGAACATAGGAGGTTCCACATCAACCTGAGAAGGAACTTCTTCCCGGTGAGGGTGACAGAGCACTGGAACAGGCTGCCCAGGGGGGTTGTGGAGTCTCCTTCTCTGGAGATGTTCAAGACCCGACTGGACAGGTTCCTGTGTGACTTGGTTTAGGTGATCCTGCTGTTGCAGGCGGATTGGACTAGATGATCTTTGAGGTCCCTTCTGTAATGATTCTATAATTCTACGATTCTATGATTCTATAATGAATCTGTAATGATTCTATGATTCTATGAATTTGGACTTAGTTGTAATCTCCTCTGGGACTGCTCAATTACAAAAGGTGTTGAGGTGGTTCCTCTAGAAGAAACAAGCATTTCTGCCTGCTGGGAGGCAGAGTACAGTCAGCACTTGTATCTAGAATAAATTTCATTTGCCTTTCATCCCCACGATGGGACATACTCCATTAGAGCAGCAGATCCCTTATCTTTGGTGCAGGTTCCTGCTGAAGCCTTTGCTGTTGGCTGGTGGGGCTGGAGGTGGTGAGTTGCTAGCTGGGAGCCTGGTGCAGTGCATCTGCCAGTTGGGTTGGTGGATGAGAAAATGGCATATACCTGTTTTGTGGCCTTTGCTGGAGAGGGAAAAACTTGGGGGAGGCAGCCAACCTTTGTCCCTGAGAAATGTGCATGGATAAAAGGTGAGGTATCATCAGAGTGATCATGGTCTTGTGCAGTTTGATCCAGCAAGGCAGTTCACCAAAGGCCTGATTCACTATCTACCACCAATAAAGCTAATACAGAAAGATAAATGCTGGCTCACCTGAAATCAGGCCACTAATAAAAGACAGGAGGCTGATTCAAAATCCAACCAGCTTATCTCACTTGGTGATTGTGGAAAGTCTGCTTTCCCAAGCAACTCCATTATCAGCAAAGACACAGTGCGCAACCGGCACTGTGCTGCACTAGCGTTCCGCTGATACGTTAATTAAACACGCGTAAAGCTTCGGGTATAACGGAAGCAGTCAGCATAAGAAACCACTGTCACACGATTAGTGTGTCATGCTTTGCAAATTAATCTCCCCGCTTCTCTGCTTCAGCTTTGCTCCTGTGTTTGTACTGCGGGAGGCGATTATCTCCTGACATCAAACCCACTGGCATTATCTCCTATTTAAACCTCTTTTTTTTGTTCTGGTGAAGGTAATGCCTCAGGCTAATGTGTAACTGAGTTTATGTCTTCTTCCCCTTATTCACACGAGTAACTACGTTTACCTGGCTGTGGCCATTCTGATAAGTAGGATGAGTAAGAGATTTGTCCAAAGAATGAGGGCTGTTACAGAGTAACTGTAAATTAGAATCCTGTTCTCTTCTTAAAGAGCTAAAATCAGCAGGGTTATATAAGAACAGAATTTGCTCCTTCATACTCTGTGCGCTCCTTGCCCCCAAACATCGTCTTTGACATGTTAGATTGAAAAATGCTCATATTGTTATCCTATAGAATCATAGGATCATTAGGGATTGGAAGGGACCTCGAAAGATCATCTAGTCCAGTCCCCCTGCCAGAGCAGGATCACCTAGACCAAGTCATGGGTATGGTGAAGACCTCTATAATGAGAAGATCAAAATATGAACATCCTATTTAGATGTTAATATTTAGTATATTGGTGTTACTGTTCATAAGTGGGTTTTCATCTTTTTTATTAAATCCTATGAGCTCTAGTTCATTTGTTAGCAGTCTCGTATGACACTTCTCTTACCCTCTGGAAACCAGGAAAGTAGAATTTTAAAGTTAAAGCAATTTTTTTCCCAGATTACAGATTAACACAAGGGCAGTAGCTCTCATCTTCATCTATTCTACGTTTCTATGAAGTTGGAGTAACTGTTAGAGAGTTCACCCTAAACCTGATGGGCTACTGCAGGCACAAGTTCACAATTCTTTCTTCCAATTCTGACATGAGCCAATTGATCTTTTTGTTTTGAAGGATTGCTGATAATTTCTACTTCTGTGAAGGGTGCACCATACCCCGTTGGCTTATATATGACTTGTATATGGAAAACTGCAGTTCAAGTGCCCCATGTGAAGTAAATTCAGCAACCTTTGGAAAGGTATGTAGTAAACACAGTGTGTAAGATAAGCAGAGATACATAAACAGAACATCTGATACTCAGATATACATCCTGCATAGCAGAATGTTTAAAAAACAGAAGAGTGAATAGATAATGTGTTATGGCTGTGCCTTTTCTAATGTACTGCTGGCAGTCTCTCATGTAGACACTGCTACACTGGAGAAAAGAGAGTTCTTTGTGGTGGGCTTCATTTTCTTCAGAGAACTCATATGTGTTGTGTTATGTTATCATAGAATCATTAGGGATTGGGAGGGACCTCGAAAGATCATCTAGTCCAATCCCCCTGACACAGCAGGATCACCCAGACCAAGTCATACAGGAACACATCCATGGGAGTCTTAAACAGTGAAGGAGACTCCACAACCTCCCTGGGCAGCCTGTTCCAATGCTCCATCACTCTCACTAATGTTTATGTTATGTTATGTTATGTTATGTTATGTTATGTTATGTTATGTTATGTTATGTTATGCTATGTCAGCAAAGATTTATTTTGCCAATATATTTCAGGAAGCTTTGCTGGGTTAAGCAGTGCAAGGCTAATAAAACAGTCGTTAGAAGCTGATTCTTCTGTCCTTAAAAGACCCCCTTTGGTGATTACATAATTTTATACTTTGGGGCTTTTACATACTTACAGGGATTTACATCCAAACACACATTAAAAAAGTTGTTACAGACTCATCCAAGCGAAACAAATGCAGATGTAAAATCCAATCTCCTTCAACCAGTTCCACTTTTCCAATACATGAGGGTTGATGCAGCCCACGGAGCAGTTATCACTTAGAAATCCCAGCTGCAGCAAGCACTCGTAGCTATTCAACTTCATTTAACAAATTAAAGAAGACAGAATGTCTTGTGACTGTTGCTACAGATTTTTTTATTCAGCATTTCCTTCTTTTACTGCTAAAATTATTCTATTAGTGCTCATGCTAGGAACAGACAACCAAAGTAGTTTGAATACAAAATTGCACCTGAAATTGTAGATAACCTAATTTTAGGAGTAATTTATCTCAGTTCAGCTGAATCTAATTGTTTTAACTCAGAAATTTAAATCACTCTTACTTAAAATCCAATTTTGAATGAGTGATCCAGTGTGATTTATTAACATAGTTTAGCGGATCATCACCCATCAGTCAAGCCTATGGCTAGAATTTGCTGGCTCAGTGTAGATGTCTAGTTACCTTAAAATGTCTTGGTAGCCAATGAAGAGAAATAAACAGTTACATATGATACCTCTCACCCTGAATGAGTCATCACAGCGGCTCAGGGGAATTGTGCTTTGGAAATGTTTTTTCTCCATTGACTACAGACTCCACAGCGAATGGCTTAGACATCTCTGTGTTGTAGCCACATAGGTTAGATTAATCCCATCCTGTCTGTACACTTTCAGGTACTGTGGCATGATTGAGTTACCACCTGTAAGCTAAGCCTTCTTGTGGTTTAAATTAATGCATTTTACTTCTAAGTTGGGACAGGCACGGATGAAGCGTGAGTCTGGTCACGCAGAAGAGCTTAGCTGTTGAACCATGACTGCTGTAGCTTTTGCTCGCAGTTTGCTCACAGCCTGCTCACAGCCTTCACCAACCCAATGCATTGTGGTGCAAGTTCACACATCCCAAGAGAGCAAGGTGGGGTGTATGCTGAGGTCCTTCTGCATCCAGGAGGTGTGACAGTGCAGCAAGAGGCTGAGTGGTGCAGGAACAGCAGTAGCTCCAGTGAGCTGGGGTGCAAGCTGAGGTCCTTCTACATCCAGGAGGTGTGACAGTGCAGCAAGAGTGGTGCAGGAACAGCAGCAGCTCCACTTTAAACCAAAGGTGCACCACAGCCTAGCTAATGAATGGAGATATTAATAATTCATCAAGCACTAGGAACCTGTCTGTAATACTTGGATGTGGACTGTAAGGACTTTTGTAACCAAGCTCTGCATGAATCAAACTGTGTGATGATTGAAAACACTATTGATCTCATCTGCCCTAACCCTCTGCCCAAATACACCCCCTGTCTCTGCAGAAGAGGCACTGGGAAGAAGTTCATGTCTCATGACACAGAAGCCCCAGGTTCAATGTCCTGTTAGGAGAATTTTATTATGTTAAAACACCATCTTGAGAAAGGGGTTGAGCTGGGGTTGGTGCCTGCATAAGTGTGAGAAGAACAGGACCAACCCAGCACCATTGAAACTGGAACCAATCACTAGGGTGAGTTGGGGAAACTGGTCCTTCAGCCGGCCTTTGCTCTCGATGCTCATGCAGAACAATGAAAGTGAGATGGATTATTACCCCGAGAGCATCTCATTGCTCTGTAGGGCCTAACCGTGAGAGCTCTTGCGTGACCTCAGTTCACATTCACCACTGCAGTGGCCAACGTGTTGCTCTGCAGCTTGATGATTCAGGCCCTATTAGAACAGGTAAGTCAGGCTCTGTCCTGCAAGCGCTTCTTGCAAGAGTGAGTAGGTAGGTGAAGTCTCTTGTGTGAGTAAGTCCTACTCAAATGAGCAAGGCTTGCAGCACTGGTGGACAATGGAGGATCACAGCACCCTTGACTTCCCGCAGCAGATACACCCCGCCTGACCACGGGTCGTCTCCTGGTGCGGGTGTGTTGACTGGGTTTCAGCACAAGGTAGGACAGACTACTCCAGAAAAACTCCTACCAGAGGGAGATAATCCTGCAAATTACTTAGCTGGGGATATGTAAAAGCCTGATAGGGCTCAGGTCACTAGTTACCATTCAGGGGGTAAGAGCGGGCATTAGCCTGCAGGTGATGGAAAGCAAAGAAGTGATTACTGAGGAAAAAATGTAGCAGACGTGGCTTTGTGTTTTGCTATGAATTTGCCAGCTGCCTCTGATTTCCCCTCTGTCTTTTTCAGCTGATGCGGCTGGTGTTCCCAGGTCTGGGGACAAGAAGACTGGGCAGAAGAGGGAAAGCCAGGTATTTGCTTTGTGTCCTTTGTTTAAATAAGTTATTTATAACCATTCTGATAAAATTTTTAAAGGGCTGAATGTTCGGCTCCAGCGCTGTAACACGGCAGCGGAATTGCTGTAACGCACGGCAGGGCCCAGAGCGATTTGTGATGTCACCAAGCACTTTAAAATAGAGTTAATTCCATGAAAATCACCTCATCCGAGCTGCTTTAGAAAGGCACGAATTCCAGATCAGATTTGGTTTAAAAAAACCCCAGTGCTCCCATTTGTACCGGCACAACCTTGCTCAGAGCTTTCGAGACACGGGGTCAGCAGAGCCTGGCTCCAGGATGCGGGAGGTGGCAGCTGTGATTAATAGCTGCTGCGCTTTTTGTGTCTGGGGGTGACCCTGCATGTGCTGGGGGTCGATGGAAGTGCTGTAAGCAGGTCAAATGCGCTTGAATCAGATGACCCCAAAACCTCCTCCCACGCGACTCTCTTTCCCCCTTCCCCATCTTCTTCTAGGGTTCGATACCCTTCCATCGATCCGAGGTGCAAGCTCACAATTGCACTCCAAGCATCCGGAGCAATGTTTGCAGGGCGCTGAGACGTGGCAACGTCCCGGGCATTTCGAGGAGGTGCCAGGGACTGGCTTGGCGACTGGCATGCCCTTACTTGATCTGTAGCTTTCCCCCGCTAGCCCGGACTTGCTGTCCGCTTGATCCAGCGAGATCCTTTCCTTTGGGAGTGCCTCACAGCAGACATTCCCAGGCTCCTCCTCAGAGCTGCAGGATTTGGGATCGTGCTTGGTAGCCCTCTGGTCCCCTCAGCAGGTTACCCTCTGCTGGCTCCTGGTGGCCTGAGGCTGCTGTGCTGCAGCTCCGGCTTCCCAGTGGCTCACCATGGGAACACCTTGGCAGCAGCGGTGACGATTCCACTGCTCCCCACGGTCAGGATAAACCTTAGAGAAGGTTTGGTGGGTTTCGCTTGCCATGACAGGGGGCCTGCAGAAAGCCAGAGAAGGACTTCTTACAAGTGCACAAGGGGTAATGGCTTTGAACTGGAAGAAGGTAGATTTAGATTAGCTGCACAGAAGAAACTTGTGACAGTGAGGGTGGTGAGGCACCACAACAGGTTACCTAGGGAAGCTACGGATGTCCCATTCCCTAACAGTGTTCAAGGCTGCACTGGACGTGGCTTTGAGCAACCTGGTCTAGATGAAGATGACTGTGACCATGGCAGGGCTGTTAGAAGCAGATGATACTTAAGGTCCCTTCCAACCCAAACCATTCTGTGATTCCATGATTGCATGGTTCTACGACCACTGTTTGGCCACCCAGTCACTATGATGCTATGAAAGGCTGCAAATCCAATGCACTAGATCCTTCAACTTTCATGGGAATATGGGGGATCTCTGTCAGCTGAGGCTCTGGTCCCTGCTATCACTAACTGCACTGTACAAACCTGCTGGACTTCATTCACTGGCTTCAGATAACATTCAAGGGCAAAACCTGCTAAGAATAGTTTGTGAAGTGTTTATGGAACCATCCTGCTGAAGAAAACTGAATTTCAACTGAATTTAAAAAACAAATGCCACACTTTTACTTGGCCATCTATAATACAATGACAATCTGCTTTTAAAGGAGGAAAGTGACTTCTTTTCTGACTTGTTGAAAATCACACAGCAGTCAGTTCATCTTTCTCCTTTGTGTTCTAGGTACCATTATTCTGGAATAGCCATCAGAGAGACTTCTGCCTTTTATGAACGGTTTCGCTCGCTTCTGTCTGAGACAAACGATGAAAGGTTTGCTTTTTAATCATAAAATATCAAATATATATTGTCCATATGGAAAAGTCTTTAAATCATCTCTTGGGTACTAGCAATGGTATCAATATGTTTTTATTCTCATGTGCACTGTAGAAGAGAGAGGCTGAGGGAGCTGGGTCTCTTTAGCTTGGAGAAGAGAAGACTGAGGGGTGACCTCATTAATATTTGTAAATATGTGAAGGGTGGATGTCAGGAGGATGGAGCCAGGCTCTGCTCAGTGTCATCTAGTGATAGGACAAGGGGCAATGAGTGTGAGCTGGAACAGAGGAGGTTCCACATAAATATGAGAAGGATCTTCTTCACAGTGAGGGTGACAGAGCACTGGAACAGGCTGCCCAGGGTGGTTGTGGAGTCTCCTTCACTGGAGATGTTTAAGACCCACCTGGATGTGTTCCTGTGTGACTTGGTCTAGGTGATGCTGCTGTGTCAGGAGGATTGGAGTAGATGATCTTTTGAGGTCCCTTCCAATCCCTTATGATTCTAAGTGCTGTGTGCTAAGTGCTGCACCCTGGTAGAGAAGCTCTGCTCTGAAAACATGCCCAGCCTGATTGGGCTTCCTTGGACTGGACAGTCTAGGTATCTTGAGCTTAAGCACAAGAACTCATGCTAAACCTAACAGAAGGGCTTAATATCTTGAGACTGCAAATGAGAGCTCAAACAAACATATTCAACTAGTTTCCTGACATCACAGCACCTTCCTCATTAAATAGGAGGCTGAAGAGACGTGTATTCAAGTCTAAATGACTTTGCTGTTCTGAAGAGTCCTGCACACAATCGTGTTATTTGGGGGTTTCTTGCTTTGGAAAAATGAGATGAATCATCTTAAAAATACTTCCTTCTCTTTGTTTTAAAGTTTCAGGCTTTAAAGTCACCTTTTCTAAAATAAGAATAAATTGATGATAAAAAGTAGAAGTATAAGAGTAAGTTGTGGATGTAAGATACTCAGAGTGTAGACATGGGTATGGTCCAGTTGTGGACAGGTGAAGTTTACAGTTGAGATACACAGACCAGGTGTTTGCATTTCTCCCCAGAAAAGAAAAAGAGGAAAGGCTGCCTTCCAGCAATAGTTTTAATTAATCTTCAGTGCACGGGGAAAGAAACGTTGGAGCAGCCTGTGCCTAAGAATTTGGAGACCAGACTAAAATCCTAATTTTCCTACAGGCTTGCACATTTCTTTAATGTGGCTTCCATTCTTCAGTACAGAGATCTGGCGTGTTTCCACATCATGAATGTTAGAGGGAGATGAGCCAGACTGTGAAGCATCCAAATATCCTGGTGATGATAAAACTGTTCCAGTGTCTGTGATATTTTATGTTACAGCTACTTAATTGAGTGCAGACTCTATAAGAGGATGGAAAATATATACTCATAGTTTGTTGCCAATGCTCAGACATCCATAGAATCGCAGTGGCAGAGAAAGGACAGAGGATCAGGTTCTGCAGATGATCAGATGGCAGTTGGTTGGTCTAAGATGGAACAAATTATTCATAAGCAACTTGAGGTTCATTTTCCACAAGACACTTATGGAAGCGATGTCTCTTGCTACCTGTACACCCAGGATAAGGAGAACAGGCCTAAGATTTGACATCTGTGTCAAAGAAAGTTCTTGGCTACTATTCAAGGGACGTTGCAGGTCTCTCTGCTTGGCTGTCTTCAGGGAAAGAAAGGTGTTTCCCTGCAGCATCGCTTGAAAACAGTGTTCTTTCTGAGCGCAGAAGAGCAGACAGTCCTTCCTGTAGAAAAGATGAGGGAGAGAACAGAGCAATTGGAATACTCATTTTTTCTCCCACTATAGAAATGTGAGGAAAACCCACAAAAAGTAGGAGGAACCAAAGAAGCCACATTGCCTAAGTCCAGGGAGGTGCAGAAACAAGAACTTTAGCTCTACTGGGAGCCAGAAGCACCACACGTGCCAGCAAAGCCCATGTCCTTGGTTCCTTCTCGTGGAAAGCAGCCTTGTTCTGTGATGGGCTGGGGCATGACTGCGCGTGGGGAGGCTGCAGGTCTTCCTCTCTTTGTCTACCAGCTGTCAGGGGTGTCTGCCCAGGTAGCAGCTCCCAAGACACTCTATTTAATTTAGTCACACGAAGGCCGAGGCGGTGTATTCCAGGGGAAGGGCTGACCTCACCCAGCCATCTAGTGGTTGGCCGTGGCACATCCAGATGATGCTGGCGGTGAGGAACTGGGCTCATGAAGGAGCTGATAGGTTGTGAGCTGTGCTCGTTGGTGTCGTAGAAGAGGCAGTAAGGTTAGAGCAGTTTGCTCTTAGCTACACAGAAAGCTTTTGCCTGTTGATGGTCAGTGCAGCCTTGGGTGTGCCTGTTGGCTGGGTTGGAGGGTGTGAGGAGTGATGAGGGTGCTCTTACACAGCGCCTGCGAGTTGGTTGGATTAGAAGTGTTGGATTTTTTGGTAAGATGTGTAGATGTTCAAGGTCTGCCTGTGCTTTTATGAAAGGGGTGCAAATAAGCACCACTGAGCTTCCCAACTATATTGCAGGGACTGAAAGGAATATGATGCTTCCTGATTTGAGTTTCAGAAGAGAGCCCCCTAAGAAAATGGGGGGCCTCCATGGGAAGTGCGAGAACAAGCTTTTCCTAAAAGAGCTTGTCTGCTCCAGTGTTTCCTCTGGTTTGAAGTACAGCAGTGTTAAAAAAATGCCAGCAAATGCTGGTTTTCTAAGAGTTAATTTATGGGGGATTGGATTAGATGATCTTTCGGGGTCCCTTCCAATCCCTAATGATTCTATGATTCTAGTAATAAGGGAGGTTTGGGCTTCTGACTTCCTGGTAAAGAAAACCCGTGATTTTTTAATTTTAAAAAATCTGATGTGATTCTAGCAAATGGACTTTTCACATCTCAGTGTAATCTAAGGGTCTGTAGCAGGAGTATTCATCATCCTCTCTTCTTTTCCATTGTCCTTCTCACTCACCTCCTCTGCTAGTCTTTTTGCCATCCCCACCGCTGTGCTTCCCGTTTTAGCTCTGGTTCCCATGCCACAGCATCATCCAGACTCTGCAGGAGGTACAGTGGAACTCCTTGTGATTTTGCTGTCACGCATTTTTCCTTCTCCCACCCACCTCCTCTTTTTTGTGTCCTGTCTTCACCCAGACACCCCTCTCCAGCCTGGCAGCTGAGCACCTTTGCAGGCACCTCACAAATCTGAACCCCCTTTGCAAACAGTGGGAGCACAGAGACCTTAGCTTCCCGTGGCATTTGCACTTAATCCTCACTGAGCTCCCGGCTTGCTGCTGGGGTGTGGAGGAACCCACGCGACACCCCTTCTCACACTTCCCCATCCCTGTGTTGGTGGGGCGTGGGGAGCCAGCCTGCTGTGGGAGCCAGCCTGCTGGAGAAGAGCGATGCCGCTATCTGTTGCCATAGTAGCAGCAGCAGAAGATACAGCTGGCCGCCTTCTCGGGGAGAGCAGGAGCTGGAAAACACTCATTAATTTTGTTTCACAGCTTCAGAAATCTGCAGGAAGGGCCCATGTGCAGGCAGCATTATGAAACATCTTTACTTGCACATTCTCCCCTTTTAAAGACACTGACCCTAGAATGCCCAGGAGAAGGGGTCAACAGTGTCAGCAAACACCCCGAAGTCAGAGTCGCGCCCTGGCTCGGGAAGTCACTTTGGTTGTTCCCCTGGATCGCTGCTTTCCTGGCAGAAAGGAGTGTCAGAGAGAAAGGTGATTTTTCGGGTGGTGAGAATCACTCCTGCAGACAGCAGAGAAGGAAGAGAGGAGTTTTCTGTGGCTGGAGTTTGCAAGCAGATAGGCTGTTGCTTCTTGTCCTGTGTCCCTTCAGGACATGTGGTGGTACCCTGGTTTGTGGTACATCACAGCAATAAAACGCCGCAGCCAGGACCCAATTAGACAGCCTGGTGTTGGCAGTCAGAAGCCCATTTTCTGCAAAACCCCTGCCTGTCACCCTTCAAAACCACCCAGCCCAAGAGAACCTTGGAGTCTGAAATGCCCTTACAGACAGCGAGCAGGTGTTGGCAGCAGATGGGGGCTTAACTGGAGGAATCCAACTCTCACAGCACGTTCCTTTCAGCAGCAACTTTGCCTCTCCCTCCTGCAGCGTTAGCCTGAGCAAAGCCTGAGCAAAACAGGCAGGGAGAGAGGTAGGAGATGGTAAAGCAAGAGAGCAGCCTGTTGCGCCTGCATTCATGGCTTTTAAGCCACAAGCCAACAGCATCCTGGGGTGGATCAGAAGGGGGGTGGTTAGCAGATCAAGAGAGGTCCTTCTCCCCCTCTACTCTGCACTGGTGACACCACATCTGGAGTGTTGTGTCCAGTTCTGTGCCCCTCAGTTCCAGAGGGATGTGGAGCTGCTGGAGGGAGTCCAGCGTAGGGCAATTTGGATGATGGAGGTGGAACACCTCCCTTTTGAGGAGAGGCTGAGGGAGATGGGTCTCTTGAGCTTGGAAGAGAGGAGACTGAGGGGTGACCTCGTTAATGTCTATAAATATGTGAAGGGTGGGTGTTAGGAGGATGAAGTGTCATCTAGTGATAGGATGAGGTGCAATGGTTGTAAGCTGGAACACAGGAGGTTCCACATCAACCTGAGAAGGAACTTCTTCCCAGTGAGGGTGACAGAGGACTGGAACAGACTGCCCAGGGAGGTTGTGTAGTCTCCTTCACTGGATATACTTAAGACCTGCCTGGATGTGTTCCTGTGTGACTTGGTCTAGGAGATCCTGCTGTGTCAGGGGGATTGGAGTAGATGATCTTTCAAGGTCCCTTCCAATCCCTAACGTTTCTATGATTCTGTCATTCTAAGCCACTGGTCCAGCCTTTGCACATCCAGGTGAATTCTCACCACGTGGACTATCACAGCAGGCTCAAAGAGCAAATGGGGGACAACTGGGGAGAAAGAAGCTGTCTACACTGGCACAAGGGGAACAAATGGAATTAGCGTGAACTCAAAACACGAGGATGATGATGCTTTATTTGTACGTTTGTGATTAGCGCTGGAATCCCAAATGAAGTGCGGCTATAAATGCGAACCCACTGTTCAGTGCAATAAGTTGGAAGCCATTGTGCAGTTTCGTAGCCAATACCTTTCTGTCTTTATAATGAGGGGTTCAGTCTTATCTTTATCTGAAAGCTAAGAAATGAGTCTTCAGACTCACTAGAAAATCACGGGGGCTGATGAATGACAGGAAAGAGAATGGGGTTCAGGAAAGAGAATGGGGTTTGTTTCCCAAACATGTTGTCCCAGCGCGCTCTACCCAGTCTGAGCCCATATTCCCAGCAAATGCAGAATGAATTGTTGAGCTTCTAAAAGGGTTTTTCTATTGTGTTCTTTGCCACAGTGGGAGCATCTGCGGTTCCGGAGAGGCAGTGCGTTGCAAGAGAAAGCGCGAAAACGTCGAAACCGAAGCAGTGAGTTTCATATATGGTAGACTTGCCTAGAATCATAGAATCATTAGGGATTGGAAGGGACCTCAAAAGATCATCCAGTCCAATCCCCCTGCCACAGCAGGATCACCTAGACCAAGTCGTAGAATCAGTCAGGGTTAGAAGGGACCACAGCATCAACATCTCTGTGCACTTGCTAGAGCTCCTGTGGAATGTGTTGTGGCGAAGCAGAGCTGACCCCATCGTCTCCTTGTCTGCATAATCCCACTAAATGCTTATTCCACTCCCCCTGCTCCCATTTCACCTGGTCGCTAAATATTTTTGTTGTCTTAATGTCAGCTCAATTAATTTTATCTGTGCTGAGAGCGGAAATTGTGGCTGACAGCCCAGCTTTTGAATATTAGGGGAGCTAGTGGGGCACAACCTTACTTGCCTGAGGCACTCATGCTGCTGAGCTGGTGTCTTTCCATCACACTCAGGGTTTGTTGACACGATGCTCTAGGTGATCCTGCTGTGGCAGGGGGATTGGACTAGATCATCTTTCGAGGTCCCTTCCAATGATTCCATGATTTTTAAGTATTTGAATACTAGGAAGTTAATAAGAAAACAAGAGAGTGACCCCAGCTCGCCAAAGAAGTCAGATGTGAGGCTGACCTGCAGCATGAGTGTGCTGCCAGGGGATGGCTTGACACCAAGGTTGTTGGTAGTCATCCAGCAGAGCATGAGCAACAAACTTCAGCAGAGCAAAGTGAATAAGAAAGGGGAGACTGGATGCCTGTCTTGCCTCATGGAGCGCTCCAGTGTGGTAACAAGTGCTCTGAAGTGGATGCACTGACAGCTGATGAGAAATGGGCCGTCACCCCAAGAGCAGAGCCAACTGAAGCCTGATTTGGAAGGTTAAAACTGTGACATGAGTGCTATAGAAAATGTATGTGGAAGACACTTACAGCACTAAATACTCAGTGATTTTGAAAACAAATGAATGTGTTGTTCAGCACTGAAGTATTTATTCAGCCATGCTGGTTCCTTTTATCCACCCCTACTTCCTAAACAAAGAGAGCAAGCCTTCCTCTAACATCTAAATATTAGACTAAATACATTGTACATCATCTAATATCTAAATATTAGACTAAATACATTGTACTTCTAATATCTAAATATTAGACAAAATACATCGTACATCTTCTAATATATAAAGATTAGACTAAATACATTATACATCTTCTAATATCTAAATATTAGACCAAATACATTGTACATCTTGTAATATCTAAACATTAGACTAAATATCGTGCTGTACAATTCTAAAGATGTACCTACTGCCTTCAAGAGACCTGACAAAATAACCTGGATTTCACTTTCTCCCCCCAAATCAATTCTGACACGTGAAGAGCAAGAAGTTGCGCAGTTCTTCACCAGTCATTTACCCAGAGGCTGATCAATGCAGCTCGCAGAACTTTTGTCCTGAGTTCACCGCATCCTGTCCTTGGGTGGAAGAGCTGGGGACAAACCACCGCTATGAAATGGTACATTCAGATGTTTGGCCAGCAAGTGAGTTAGCTCTGTGCTGGTGTCGGTTTTTTGTAGCTTTGTTTTGCTTGCCTCCTCCAGGACCTGCTTGCCAACGACTACTCAAGCCACTGCCAAGATATTCTTCATATGGTGAGGAAGAGCGAGCTCAACAAGGTACGCCTTTGCTCCAACACCACTCAGGAACACTCCAACAACAGCAAATGCTCCTAGGGGTAAAGTTGTTTCTGTGTAGCTCATTCCCAGGGAAGCGGTTGAGTTGCCACCCCTAGATGTGTTTGAAGATGGTTTGGATGAGGTGTTGAGGGATCTGGCTTAGGGGTGAACTTGTAAGGTAGGGTAGGTGGTTGGGCTTGCTGATTCCAGGGGTCTTTTCCATCCAGAGTGGTTCTGTGATTCACTCACTTAATGGTTTGCCCTAAGGTGGGTGTTTGTTCACAGATGAGGAGCGTTCAGACAGACTATTAGGAATTTCTTAATTAACACAACACGTCAAGGACCTGAGTTTGCAGGCGTGTGATGGGCACGCCCAGCTCACAAAGAGGCCTGAGCCCAGCACAAGACCAGAGCACAACTCTTTTGGCTCTCTCCTCCTACTGCCTCGCAAGGTCGGGCTCTGTGCCCCGGGATGCTTCCACACACGTGGGAGCCCAGCCAGGATGGGGCCAGGCAAAAAGCCCTGCTCCACAACCATTCTCTTCCCTCTGTGCTTAAGGACAGCTGATGTGCGGGTTCTCTGCTGCTTTAAACGTCTCATTTCACAAGTGTAAATTCTTAGAGGACTCTGTGTGACAGGTGGAAGACTGTATCGTGTCATTCTGGAAGTCTCTGCAGCCTGAACAAGTAGCGTTGATGTCCATCCCCGATGTGTGCCAGCTGCTCCAGAGCTATGACAGGCAGCTATTCAAGGTACTGTGAACACACTTGTTTGCTGCGGCTGGGCTGTTATACGTCTGTGTCCTTTGGGTAGCTCTGCCTGGGGAGAAGGATCTGCTGTTTCCTTTGTGCTGCATAATGGGACTTTAACTCTGGTCTCTTCTTTGCCTTCTGGGACAGCACAGTGTGGGTTTTGAAAGAAGCCAGTGGGATGTGAGACAGCTTCAACATTTCAGCTATATACTCCTTTTGAAAGTCCCTAATTTTGATGGAGATCGCTGCTGTAAATGTAGCCTGTGGTTCTGGCATGAGGCTACGTGACTGAAATTTCTCCTGATAACAGTTTTCCACTTTACAGGAGTGATTTCTCCTTTGAGAACACTCCTGCTTTTCTCAGAGACATCGCACATAGAAACAAGCAGTTTCTGACTAAAATAATTTGCTTCCTATGTGCATCTGGCCATTCAGTAGCACCCAGTGATTACTTTAGGAAACAAGGATGGGATTTTTTTCCTTGTGTAGCTTGGCTACTACTTCATTGTAAGGACAGCACAGCTCTACCTGTTGGAGAGCAGTGTAGGAGAAAGGGACCTGGGGGTCCTGGTGGACAGCAGGATGACCATGAGCCAGCAGTGTGCTCTTGTGGCCAAGAGGGCCAACGGCATCCTGCAGTGGATCAGAAGCAGGGTGGTTAGCAGATCAAGAGAGGTTCTTCTTCCCCTCTACCCTGCCCTGGTGAGACCACATAGGATCATAGGATCATAGGATGTTAGGGGTTGGAAGGGACCCAAGAGATCATCGAGTCCAATCCCCCTGCCGGAGCAGGACAAAACTATCTAACACAGATCACAGAGGAACGCATCCAGGCGGGCCTTGAAAGTCCCCAGAGAAGGAGACTCCACGACCTCCCTGGGGAGTCTGTTCCAGTGCTCTGTGACCCTCACAGTAAAGAAGTTCCCCCTTGTGTTGAGGCGGAACCTCCTCTGCTGCAACTTACAGCCATTGCTCCTTGTCCTATCACAGGGAGCAAGTGAAAAGAGCCTGTCCCCCCCCTCCCTGGCCAGCCTTCAGGTACTTATAAACATTTATCAAATCTCCCCTAAGTCTTCTCTTCTCCAGACTAAAAAGCCCCAAGTCCCTCAGCCTCTCCTCATAAGCCATGCCCTCCTGTCCCCTAATCATCCTCGTAGCCCTCCGCTGGACCCTCTCCAGTAGATCCTTGTCCCTCTTAAACTGGGAGGCCCAAAACTGAACACAGTACTCAAGATGAGGCCTCACCAGGGCAGAGTAGAGGGGGAGAAGAACCTCCCTCGATCTGCTGGACACGCTCCTCCTAATACACCCCATGATCCCATTGGCCTTCTTGGCCACCAGGGCACATTGCTGTGCCATGGTTAACCTGTTGTCCACCAGGACCCCCAGGTCTCTCTCCACAGGACTGCTTTCCAGTAGATCACCTCCCAGCCTGTATCTGGAGTATTGTGTCCAGTTGTGGGCCTCTCAGTTCCAGAGGGATGTGGAGCTGCTGGAGGGAGTCCAGCATGGGGCAACGAGGATGATGAAGGAAGGGGAGCACCTCCCTTATGAGGAGAAGCTGAAGGAGCTGGGTGTCTTTAGCTTGGAAAAGAGGAGACTGAGGAGTGACCTCATTAATGTCTATAAATATGTGAAGGGTGGGCGTTAGGAGGATGAAGCCAGGCTCTTCTCAGTGTCATCTAGTGATAAGATGAGGTGCAATGGTTGTAAGCTGGAACACAGGAGGTTCCACATCAACCTGAGAAGGAACTTTTTCCCAGTGAGGGTGACAGAGCACTGGAAGGGGCTGCCCAGGGAGGTTGTGGAGTCTCCTTCACTGGAGATGTTTAAGACCTGCCTGGATGTGTTCCTGTGTCACTTGGTGTAGGTGATCCTGCTGTGGCAGAGGGATTGGACTAGATGATCTTTTGAGGTCCCTTCCAATCCCTAATGATTTTATGATCATTTTCTTTGTATAGTAGTTTGGCCACACAAACTACTGGCTTCTTCACAATTCCATTTAAACTGCTCATACAATTTGGTTTATGCTGCTCTAAATATCTGTGAAATGCCAGTAACGTGTATCTCCATGAATTTGTGTTCTAGGAAGTAGAGAACATTCTCCTTCATGACTTCCTGGAGGAGACATCGTTGCAATACATGATGTCAATAAAATCTTTCAGTAAAAACGTGGAATGCTGGCTGTTTACTGCTTTGGCAGACTTCCCGTTAGTGCTTCAAATGTCCAAACTAAAAGGTAGGTTTGAGTACTAGAGCTTCGTAAAATAGGTTTAGCGTAAACTGCAAGTAAGGACGTGTCGCAGGACTCTTTGCCGCTGTAACTTCAGTAGCAGTGAGGATTAGACTTAGCTGGGCTACAATTAAAAATATACAGTCTCAGCTCATGTATGATAACAAATGTAAGACAAAAGAAATCCAAATTGATGGCAAATTGAAGTGTACTTGAGTCTGTTCAAATCAGTGGCCGTGTCGTTGGCCATGGTGGCCTTATCTGCGTAGAAGACTGAATAATATGCGGTTCGCCCTCTGCGATGCAGGTGTTGCTCTGTCACTTCACCTCGCAGGAGGTTTTATGTGGATCCATAGATGACTACAGCACAGTTCAGCAAAAGGGGAAAGATTCACAGTCTTGTGGAGAAACTGTGACTCTGTCCTTAGAGGAGGCTTTGAAAAGATCACAACTCTACAAGGGCGTGTGTGTAGGCGCGTGTTTGCAAACATGTGTGCAGGTACTCAGTGAAGATTATGACTAAGACACAACCTTGCTCGTTGCCGACTCCTCGGTGGCAAAGCAGGGCTCTGGTGTGGACAAGAGATTGTGCTAGTGCTCGTATCCTCAAGGGAGACTTGCAGACAGCCCTAATTCTGGCATTTCTTGCATTTGGTAGAGCAGGCTTGGCAGTGTGTTTTTAACATGGGAGGGGATGTGATCAATCACATGTGACTCCTTGTCTGTGCATCCTGGTTTGCACAATCACCTGGGAAACAGAAATTTTCCCCTGAAGACGACTGCCTGGCTACACAAGCTCATAAATTGCTTTATATTCAATTTTCCCATAACTAAGAACCAGTACTTTATATTTTGTTCTTAAAAAGGACATTCTTAGAGACCACAATTGTCATTATCACCACGGGGGGTTGGAACTGGATGATGGTTCCTTCCAACCCTGAGTGATTCTGATTCCATGGCTTCTCCAGTCAGGTGAGCCTGCTCTGGCAGGGGGATTGGACTAGATGATCTTTCAGGGTCCCTTCCAATCCCTGATGATTCTATGATGCCATGATTCTATGAAAACAGAACCAAAGGGTTATAGATGGAAATGTGAACCCTCTAAACAGAATGTAAGAGCTTTAGAATTAGCATTGATTTAATTCACCTTGAACCATACGTGTGAAAAAGTATTAGTTGTGATTAAGGAGTATTTAATGTATGAAAAATCTACAGGAAGCATTTTTCCTGTGTGTCATGGGTTGACAGGTTTGTAGAGAAGGAAGATGTGTGACATGGGCAGCATCTTCTTGCAAACTTGCAAACAGCAAGGATCCTCAGCCCAGCCTGTAATGCTGGCTCAGCGACTCCACTGCACCCTCTGTTAGACTCTCTAACTCACCCTAGGGATCTACTTTCTAACTTAAAAGTTCTGTCTTTGTTAAGATCTTTTAGACTGTAAAACATTAATGATATGAAACATCTGCCTCTTCTCCTTTAACAGAAGTTACAGCGTTCAAGAAAAGACTTGGGAGAAGGATAGATCTTTGTAACATCATCAAGGTATGTTCCAGAATTTGTGAAAGAGAAAAGCTGGGCGTTTTGTTCACTCAAGCACTTTGGACTCTTTGAGAGATGCCCCACTGCAGGATAAGAAGAGCAGTGCTGTTCTTAGCTGTGTGCTGACCAGGGTGGGAATTGTGCTCGCCCTCCTGTCTATCTCTTCCCACACTGCTGAGCCCAGAGGGGTGGGTGAAGAGCCATAGAGATGGAGTGTTGGATTCATAGAATCATGGAATCATTAGGGATTGGAAGGGACCTTGAAAGATCATCTAGTCCAATCCCACTGACCCAGCAGGATCACCCAGACCAAGTGACACAGGAACACATCCAGGCAGGTCTTAAACCTCTCCATTGAAGGAGACTCCACAACCTTCCTGGGCAGCCTCAACTGACAAATTCCTGGTACAAAGATAGATGTGATAGGGGATCCTGGTGTGGCAGGGGAATTGGACTGGATGATCTTTCATCCCTGATGTTCTGTGAGTCTGTGTGATGGAATCACAGCTAATATCATTTTCACAAACACCACATTGCTAACATGAATTTTACCTTCTCAGAAGTTTGGATGACTTGAGAAAACCTTTGCATTGAAACGAAACAGGTGTTAAGCACAGGTATCGTGGAGGCAAAGTCAGCCTTGATACTCCACTCTGTGTTTTAGACCTTTATTCCACAGAACTACAGGCAAACCTAACTGACCAGGCAATTTCCCAGCTACTTCAAGCACATTAGCCTTGTCTGCTTCATCCCAAACCACAGCACAGACTATCATTGAACAGAACATCTCTCAGAACAAAAACCCTCTTGAAGACAATTTAAGATTTATCCCCTTTGATTTTATTCCCCCCCCCGCCCCAGTTTGGAGACTGGTTGTATAAAGTCTAGCAGTGAATAAGGGAGGCTTTGTCACTGAGTTAAGGGCTGGAGAAAATGAGAGGCATTAACTGTTTTCTTATACTCCCCAGTCAATGAGAGAAGTACTGAGGGACAGCACTAAAGCCACTATTCTACAGAGAGACTTGCAGGCTGTCATCAAAAGCAGATTTCTGGGTGTGACCGGAAACATCTTGCAAAGAAAGAACAACATCGAACTCAAATGTAAGACTTGTTGCTGTATTTTCCTTGTCTAGTTAAGCCCTTATTTGCTGTTTCTGAAGCTCCAGTGTTTCCTGGCTCCAGTGTTTTATGGCGTCTGCCCTAATGGGAATTGCAGTCTTGCAGTTACCCCAAGTACTGGAGAAGAGGGAATAAAACTGAGCATGGAGCATCCAGTGCCACCCTTTTGTCTGTAAAGGTTAAGGACATAAATCTGTTCATTCTGACTCTCTGCTAAAGCTCTCTGTGGCAACAGGAGTGGGACTCATGCTCCTAGATGATGGATGTTCTAGGTTGACAAACAGGGACATTAACTTTTCTACTTTTTCCTTTCACAAAAGACAAGTTTCCAAGTGGTGCCCTTCACATTTTCCCCTGCTGTTAATCGAAGTAAACTAAAGCTTTTCTTGTGGCCAGATTTTGAAGCACTGTTTGCTGAACTGGATGAGGAGGACTATTGGCCTTCTGGCTTTTATGTCCTTTCACTGCATTGTGGCCCGTTGGGTCAATAAAACATGCTGTTTGTGTGCTGCCATAACATAATCATAGAGTCAAGAGTGTCAGAGAGTCATAGAATCATAAAATCATGGAATCATAGAATCATAGAATTATAGAATCATAGAATCATGGAATCATGGAATCAGAGAATCATTAGGGATTGGAAGGGACCTCAAAAGATCATCTACTCCAATCCCCCTGACACAGCAGGATCACCTAGACCAAGTCACACAGGAACACATCCAGGCAGGTCTTAAACATCTCCAGAGAAGGAGACTCCACAACCCCCCTGGGCAGCCTGTTCCACTGCGCTTGCCAGCTAGTGAAAAGGGATGGGGACGTAACAGCAAGTTAGGTTTGAGACTAATGAGCTGCCATTTAAATTACTACCAAGAGACAGGCAAGTTGGGCTGGGCCATGCACAGAACTGATGGGAGGAAGCATCATCTCCTTGTCCCCAGCCAGCTCTCCACTTGTTCATTGACAGGGGATGTGCCACAGCCTTGCCATGGCTGTTTTCAGGAGGAAGAATAGTTTGGCTTCATTACAGAACCATTAAAATAGTAATTATATAAATTTCAAAGTAAAAACCACCATGCAGAACCCTCAATAAATTTGCTTATTACACTAATGAAGATCTTGCTCCTTCCAAGGTGGTTTTCTTGCTTTTTAACCGTTATTTATAATGAGCAAGGTCTCACAGACCCTGTCGCTATGTCTTCTTGAAGGAAGATATCTCAGTTAGAAGGGTATGCATTCAGAGAGGTGCCTCAGTGATCTACCTTTTGGCACCGGGTGGTGGGTTCCAATCTTGGGGAGCAGCTGCACTGACACATAGCAGCACTGTCTGCATCACTGTTCATCTGTAGAATATCTTCTCTTATTGTTTTAAAACTCTTTCCTCTAACTCAACAGACAAAACAATTGTTTTTCCCTCAACCACATAAAATCATAGAATAGTTTGGGTTGGAAGGGACCTTCAAGATCATTCATTTCCATCCTCACTGCTGTGGGCAGGGACACCTTGAACCGGAGCAGGTTGCTCAGACAAGAGATGTGGTATTGGACACCAATGCAAATTCCACCCTTCCAGAAATGTCTGCTCTTGCCACCTTTGCCATGATGATTAGCTCAATGCAGGGATGGTGAAAATGGACAGAAGTGTGAATTCTGATTCATGACAAAGTAGGATGTTACTCCTTGTAACATCCTACAGGCTGGAGAGCTGGGCAGTGAGAAATTTAATGAAGTATAACAAGGGCAAGTGTAGAGTCTTGCATCTGGGCAAGAACAACCCCAGGTACCAGTACAGGCTGGGGACTGACTGTTGGAGAGCAGTGTAGGAGAAAGGGACCTGGGGGTCCTGGTGGACAGCAGGATGACCATGAGCCAGCAGTGTGCTCTTGTGGCCAAGAGGGCCAACAGCATCTTGGGGTGGATCAGAAGGGGGGTTGTTAGCAAATCAAAAGAGGTTCTTCTCCCCCTCTATTCTGCCCTGGTGAGACCACATCTGGAGTATTGTGTCCTGTTCTGGGCCCCTCACTTCAAGAGGGACATGGAGCTGCTGGAGGGAGTCCAGTGTAGGGCAATGAGGATGATGAAGGAAGTGGAGCACCTCCCTGATGAAGAGAGGCTGAGGGAGCTGGGTCTCTTGAGAGGAGAGGAGACTGAGGGGTGACCTCATTAACATCTATAAATATGTGAAAGATGGGTGTCAGGAGGATGGAGCCAGGCTCTTCTCAATGCCCTCTAGTGATAGGATGAGGGGCAATGGGTGTGAGCTGGAACATAGGAGGTTCCACATCAATATCAGAAGGAACTTCTTCCCAGTGAGGGTGACAGAGGACTGGAACAGCCTGCCCAGGGGAGTTGTGGAGTCTCCTTCTCTGGAGATGTTTAAAACCCACCTGGATGTGTTCTTGTGTGACTTGGTCTGGGTGATCCTGCTGTGGCAGGAGGATTGGGCCAGATGATCTTTCGAGGTCCCTTCCAATCAAGCAAAAAAGAGCTAAAAACATGAAAAAGGACAAGCCAATCCCTTCAAGTAATGATTTCCTTTCTGTGTTTCATAGGTTTGAATGACTTAATACCTTTATTGAGACCTTCTGTAGACATCCATCTTCTCCTGGACAGTCTGTCTTCTAACCTCCAGGCTTTTGTCATCCAGGTATAAGATCAGCTTAATAATTTCAGAACAGGAAGAGCGATCACATCATTTATCCTCCCACACGCTGAATGTCAGCAGTCTGCAGGGTCTACGTCGCGCACCAGCAACCTGACCAGACTGCAGATTCGCATCACCACGGTTCCTGCGAGCTGCAGAAAGAGGGGAAATTAATTGGCAAACAGAAATCCCATCTGTGCAAACAACCACAGGCTTCTTCCTGTGCATAGATCCAGGCAGCTTCAGTGTCTGCTCTCATTTCACAGCCACAGAACACTTTCTAATAGACCAAAATGAGAAGAAAAATGTTAGTAAAAGTCATGATTCCTGAAGTGTCGACTCATGAAGCTGTCACCTTCTAGCAGGTGGTAGAGTAGTAATAATTTCTGGCGTAAGATCTGCACCTCTTCTAAAACCTTCAAGCATGATCAGCCTTGCACGTGCACTTCTCCCTAGGTTACCAACTCCACCACCTCTGTTCCATTGCTGATGCAGAAGTAGTGGTAGGTCCATGGTGCTGCTGAGTTGGGTTCTTTGCCAGAGCAATTAACTTGAGTCTGGGCAGTAGTTACAGCTGGGAGGATTTTTCCCCCCCTTTTCTGAAGATGCAGGGTGAAACGTACTTCTCTAGCTTGATTATTCAATACCTTTCTCCTTTTTTCACCCAAATGTAAAAGTAGTACTTTGCAGTTCTGTGGTGCCTTCAGCCCTCTTTTCACGGAATCCTCAGCTACCTCAGGGGATGGTTTAGAAAAGATGAAGCAGGACTTTTCCTGGGGGTTCACGATTGAAGAGCACAAGGCAACAGACACAAATCACAGCTAAGATGATTTCCAGTAGATTAAATGGGGGAAAAAATTAGCCTCATCTAATGTGGGGTGTCCCCACCCATGGCAGGGGAGTTGGAACCAGATGATCCTGTGGTCCCTTCTAACCCTGACTGACTGTATGACTTGGTCTAGGTGATCCTGCTGTGGGAGGGGGATTGGACTAGATGATCTTTCAAAGTCCCTTCCAATCCCTAATGATTCTATGATTCTAAGTGTGGGAAGAGGTTATCTGCAAAGTTGTGGAATCTCCATCCTGGAGGCATTCAGAACTTTCCTGGACAAGACCTGAACTAAGACCATAGAATCACGGAATCATTAGGGATTGGAAGGGACCTTGAAAGATCATCCAGTCCAATCCCCCTGCCAGAGCAGGATTACCTAGACCATGAAAGGGCAGGATGCTGGATTAGATGGTATCCAAAGACACCTTCACCTTAACTTCTCTTCGGATTCTAACAAAAAACCCCTCTTGCTCCACTTCTTTACGCCGTTTGTACAGGGAAATAGTCTGCAACACAATTAAGACTCCTTTATCACAAAGCACTTTTTCCTTCTATCTGCAGCCAAGCAAGACTAAAGAGGAGTTCACAAAACTGTCATCGGATTTCCAGTTGAGGTGGAACTTCTTACTGAACTCAGTAAGCAAAACGATGACCCTCCACTTCGCAAATGGCTTTGGTGAGTAGGATCTTCATGACTCTCATCTGATTTATCCCTCTGTGTCTTGAGATGTCAGAGGCATCAGATCAATGTGCTGTCATAAATTCACACCACAGCTGATGGGGTCATCACGTCTTCCTGCTCTGTTTTTTGCATCAGGTAGCACTGTTCACCTGGTGATGACTCTGTCTGGACCAGGGAATTAATTGGTGCATTTTCAGCCAGGTTTATTTCCTGTTACAAACTGCAGGATAAACAAGAGTGAGGGAAGTAGGAGCATGCAGCTGAAGATGGGGAGAAGGGCAGGACTCCCTCTTTCTGCAAAAGCCATAGTTTAGATATAGAGAACAGCAGCCTGAAGTGTGAGCCTTTGCTCTCCCTCCACCCCTACAAGAGCTACAAACCCCAGCAGAGGGGTGCGATGGAGAACTGGGGCACTAAGACCCTAGACCTGTGGTCCCTTCTAACCCTGGCTGACTGTATGACTTGATCTAGCAGATCCTGCTGTGTCAGGGCGATTGGACTAGATGATCTTTTGAGGTCCCTTCCAATCCCTGATGGTCTGTGATACATTGAAAACACCTGTAAGACTCTTAGAAACACTCACGGAGACTACTAGTGTCCGGTCTTTATAGTCTGAACTCTGAACGTAAACATCCCTTTCCTTTTCCCGTGGGTAGACTTACTTTGCTGTAGTTTGAAGATGCGTGAAAGGACAACGAGCAGAAGCAGCAGGTTCTCAGACACATATGACACCAAAGGAGGCAGTACTTCTCATTTGTAAACCTTCATAAACCTTGATCGCTCCTATAAGTTGTTGTACCTCCTTGCTGATGTTCATGTAAACGTGGTCATGAGATGCAGAGGTTATGAGCAGCTTGATGAATTCCTGTGCAGATTATGGCATGGAAGAAGACTTACTCTTTACTGTGAGGGTATGATTCAAAAGCCAATGGCCTCAGTGAATCTCTCCTGGCTCGTAGCAGTTATGTGCCAAGCTCCAACTAAGGCCACTCAGTGTCACAGATACAAGATGTATGGATGTCTGTAGGAGAGTTTGCTTCAGAGGAGGTGGAATGATTGATCTGTCTGAGGGGAGAATGGGGACAATATGTGGTTCTTGATGTGCCTTGTAGTGGCAGTAAGTGTGTGGGAAGAGCCTGAACAGGAATCATAGAATCATTAGGGATTGGAAGGGACCTCGAAAGATCATCCAGTCCAATCCCCCTGCCACAGCAGGATCACGCAGACCAATTCATAGAATCAGTCAGGGTTAGAAGGGACCACAAGATCATCCAGTTCCAACTCCCCTGCCATGGGCAGGGACACCCCACTCTAGATCAGGCTGGCCAGAGCAAATAAACAAAAGTACTCTTTCCTCTGTATCTTAAATGAGGGGGAAAGTCTTTTGTTCACGTGAAAAACCTCCAGTTGTTGCTATTTTGATGGAATAGTTGAAAGTAGCTAATTTTCGAAGTACTACTGAATGAGTGTTGGTCTGCTGCTTTGACTAACCCTTCCTGACAATGAAGCCCTTCGAAAAAAGGGCGTATCGTGAGGATAAGCAAATGAGAAGGTTGTTTATTCATGTTTCCCTTTATCCTAGGGCCCTGGCACCTCTTGAGTTTGCTCCTCGTGGATTATGTGGCTCACTTCTTCCTGTCCCATGTAGAGAAGGAGGAGGGAGATGAAAGTGTCCAGGTCACACAACAAGATCCACATCCTTTCATGTGTGTTAACGAGAGCAATGGACTCTGGAACTATGTCAATGAGGACCAACCTCAGTCCAGTGCTTCAGAGACACCCGATGAAGCTTTGCAGCAGAGTCAGAGTGACCTTGGATTAAACAGTACCAGCCCAGAGTTGGAGCTCTGCAGTGGACACGACGACACCCAGCAAGGTGAGATGAACTTGAATGTCAATTATAAAGAAACCAAACTGGGTAAATCAGGAAGGACTGGGAGGGGTTTGGTTGCTTGGATCCTGGCGTGGATCAGAAGGGGGGTGGATAGCAGATCAAGAGAGGTTCTTCTCCCCCTCTGCTCTGCACTGGTGAGACCACATCTGGAGTATTGTGTCCAGTTCTGGGCCCCTCACTTGGAGGGATGTGGAGCTGCTGGAGGGAGTCCAGTGTAGGGCAATGAGGATGATGAAGGAGGTGGAGCACCTCCCTGATGAAGAGAGGCTGAGGGAGCTGGGACTCTTGAGCTTGGAGAAGAGGAGAGTGAGGGTGACCTCATCAGTGTCTATAAATATGTGAAGGGTGGGTGTTAGAAGGATGAAGCCAGGCTCTTCTCAGTGTCATCTAGTGATAGGATGAGGTGCAATGGTTGTCAGCTGGAACATGGGAGGTTCCACATCAATATCAGAAGGAACTTCTTCCCAGTGAGGGTGCCGGAGCACTGGAACAGGCTGCCCAGGGGGGTTGTGTAGTCTCCTTCACTGGAGATACTTAAGACCCACCTGGATATGTTCCTGTGTGACTTGGTCTAAGTGATCCTGCTGTGTCAGGGGGATTGGACTGGATGATCTTTCAAGGTCCCTTCCAATCCCTAATGATTCTGCGATTCTATGATTCTATAAGTCTGCATGCAGCTGTACCCAAGGTCACCTAAACCTCACAGCACAAAGCACCCTCCCCATCCTGCCCTCACCCAGGATTCTATCAAGTGATGGTAATCTTCACTACACCTGTGTCCCCACCACTGCAGTTCCCTGATTCTTCCCACAGGTTTCCAGCACAGCTTCTGTGCTCCTTCAGATTCCCCAGGCACTGTCTAAGAAAGAGCAGCTCCGCTCTGGCTGGCTGGTGCAGCCCATGGGCTAGCTGACAGGCTGCATGTACTCATTGGTCAGAAGACAGAGCACATAGTGTGGCCCTTTTTTGCTGTCGGATGCACTGAGGAGAGGTCCTCTTTCCTCCACCTACCAGTTAACTTTATCGAACGACACAGAAGTCCTTCAAACAAGTAGCTGCAGACACCACGGCCATTGCAGGCTCCTTCTTTTGGAGGTGTCAATACTAATTCCACAGGTTTCTGGAAACCACAGCTGCCAAAAATACCCACATCAGTTTCTTGGTATCACAGTCTCTGTGGATCCTCTGAATACATTCCCACTGCATAAGGATTTGTGTTCTGCGACTTGTTACCACCAAAAATCATCACCATGCCTCCAAGCAACCATCTGTCCCTGCTCCTGACTAATCCTCCTTCAGCCACAACCTGTTCTGCAGGGTATTTAAACCCTTGGCAGCCTTGGGGGCACTCACCAGCCACAGGGCTGTTTCCTGGGCCACGTATCTGCTGTCTAACACATCGCTCTTGCACCACGAGCTTATTTCATAGCTTTTCATTTGAACTCCTTTACCTTGTGCAGCTCTCTGTGACCCAGTGTCTTCCATCAGTTCCCATCCTCCACCCCATCTCCTGCCAGCAACACCAGCCTCCGTATCTTTTTCATCTTGTCCCACAAGGCATTTCTGTGTCTTCTCTGCAGCCTGTTATGCTCGGGAAAAAAATCTGTTCATCGCACCTCCACCCTCATCTCATTGAAATTAGCGCTAAAAACTCGGCTTCGCCATCAAACCCTGGAAAAAGGAGAAGGAGGACTGGTAACAGGAATCAGAAAAGACTCTCCCAACCTTGCCCTGGTAGCAGCAGCATCAACATATGCCCTGTCGCAGCAGATCCCTTCACGATCTTATAGCTGTCACCTTCATTCTTTCTCTTCCTTCCCCATCTGTTTTTGGTCCTCTGTTTGTAGTTCGTGCTGAATACAAATTACACTCCCCGACGGAGAGACCATCGAACTCCTTTTGTTTGGAGCAGCACATTTCTGAGCCTTTCTATTTAAAATACCATTTGAAGCACAACAATAACAGTTAATAATCGTGAAACCAGAATGAATTTCAAGCTGGCGACACCTCCCAAGGAAAACATTATTTTTGTGTGAAAACATGTAGAGGGTGGGGAGTGAGACAGTACAGGACTGGAACGTGCTGGCTTCACGGGTACAGCTAGGCGCCAGCAGCATCTTGGAACGGGTGGCAGTAACAGAGATGCTCTGACCGAGCCACAGTGCATGAAAGTGCATCTCACAGAGCGCTGGCCTGATCTTTATTCCTTATCACAGAGCCTGCAGTTGCTTTCTCTCAGTGCAGAAAGCGTTCTTACACCCCGAAAATCCCATTCAAGGCTTCCTCTCTTTGTTCACTAGTCGCCAAATTAAAATCCTATTAAGCTGCACACCTGCAGCGGGTTTATCTGCGGAGCAGCGAGCTGGAGCTTTTAATCCAATGCCACGCGTTCGTAGCACACAATACACCGCAAACCAGGGCACGGAGGGGCTGAGGCTGTGCTGCTCGTGGCTCTGCAGGCAGAGAGCAAATCAAACACGTTGATTTGTTAAAGAGAGAGGAAAAATAAGGACACAGTCAACTACATCAGTTAAAGGAACAATGAGTGTCCGTCTGAGCGGTCTGTGCTGCCCAGGATACAGAATCACGGAATCATTAGGGATATAGAGATTAAGTGACATCATTAACTAAAATGAATCATAGAATCATAAGGGATTGGAAGGGACCTCAAAAGATCATCCAGTCCAATCCCCCTGACACAGCAGGATCACCCAGAACAAGTCACACAGGAACACATCCATGCGGGTGTTAAACATCTCCAGCGAAGGAGACTCCACAACCCCCCTGGGCAGCCTGTTCCAGTCAAATCTTGATCCTGTTTAAATTTGGCAGCAAAACTGCTGATTCTAAGAAAGCCAGGGATTCAGGATAAAAAAGTGGTGCCCGTCAGGGGTGAGACAAACTGAGCCTGTTTGTTTGGAAGAAGAATAGGAGGGTTTAGAGCAGACCTACTCTGCCCTGGTGAGACCACATCTGGAGTATTGTGTCCAGTTCTGGGTCCCTCACTTGGAGGGATGTGGAGCTGCTGGAGGGAGTCCAGCGCAGAGCAATGAGGATGATGAAGGGAGGTCGAGCACCTCTCTTATGAGGAGAGGCTGAGGGAACTGGGTCTCTTTAGCTTGGAGAAGAGGAGGCTGAGGAGTAACCTCATTAATGTCTATAAATATGTGAAGGGTGGGTGTCAGGAGGATGGAGCCAGGCTCTTCTCAATGTCATCTAGTGATAGGATGAGGGACAATGGGTGTAAGCTGCAACACAGGAGGTTCCACATCAATATGAGAAGGAACTTCTTCCCAGAGAAGGTGACAGAACACTGGAACAGGCTGCCCAGGGAGGATGTGGAGTCTCCTTCACGGGAGATACACCTGGATGTGTTCCTGTGTGACTTGGTCTAAGTGATCCTGCTGTGTCAGGGGGATTGGACTAGATGATCTTTCAAGGTCTCTTCCAACCCCTAATGATACTATGATTCTATGTATTAAAAAGTAGGTGTGACCTCCTAGCAGACCTTTGCCACCCTAAGAGGAAACTCAATGTGTATCTCCTCTCATGGGGTTAATTGATGTAAAATAAGTTTGGGTATCTCTAAAACACCTCCAGTCCAGCAGGAAAAAATGAGAAGTTTTTTTTTATTATTAATTGAAGGGAAAACAAATAATTTACCATTCCTGCTGTCAAAAACCATTTCCATGTTTCTTTTCTAGATTTCAGCTCACTTCTTACTCAAAATGATGGGCGGACGCTCTTTTGCCTATGATAATCATGATGATCTATGAGGTCTCTTCCAACCTTGGTAAGACTGTGAAACCTTCAGGGAAAAACAGCCTGAGCTGAAAATCCTGGAAAGTCTTACTTTTTGTTACAGTGCTGAGAAATGTTGTTTTAATTCCCTCAAACTTAAGAGCTTTTTTTTTTTTCCCCCTGTATATACTAAGTGGAAAAGTGTGCTAGCAGCACAGTTATTTCTAGTTGTCACGCGGTTTGGTTGGTTAACTTTATTTGAATAAATCTTCTGGGTTAAAAATTGAAGTATCTGTGGTTTGGTTTTGTCTACTTCTTGTACCTTTTGCTGTCAGTAAAGCTGAAGGACTGTGTGAAGCCAGTGCGGTAAATCTGTCTGGAAGACACAGAGTATGTGAGTGACTCCGTGCCAAAGCTGCTTGGTGCCTACAGTGTGTAACGTAAAATTTATGTCATGTTTATTGTAGGTAGAATTTAGCACTAATTCCTGTGTCTTGAGAAGTGAAGGGTGGGTGTCAGGAGGATGGAGCTAGGCTCTTCTCAATGTCCTCTAGTGATAGGACGAGGGCCAGTGGGTGTGAGCTGGAACAGAAGAGGTTCCACATAAATATGAGAAGGAACTTCTTCCCAGTGAGGGTGATGGAGCACTGGAACAGGCTGCCCAGGGAGGCTGTGGAGTCTCCTTCTCTGGAGATATTTAAAACCCACCTGGCTGTGTTCCTGTGTGACTTGGTCTAGGTGATCATGCTGTGTCAGAGGGATTGGACTAGATGGTCTTTCAAGGTCCCTTCCAATCCTTGATGTTCTCTGATTGCATGATTCTCTGAAATCCCTGCTTTGTTTCCCACTCCTGAAGGACACACAAGTCAATATCTCACACACAATTCTCCTAACTGAAATAAATAGGTTGTAGATAACGTTATTGATTTGTTTATGTCAGAAACTAGGTTGTTTGAACTTGTTCTATAAGCAAAGTACAGGCAAAGACTCTCCTAAAGAGAAGCCCTGGAATAAAATCTGTGTTAAATAGTAAATTTAGAGTGTAAAATTTGTATCTTGGATGCATCAGACTGCACGAGGAAACTCCCTGAAACACCAGAGGAACTGGGTTTTTAAATATTTTTGAAGAGCAAGTCTGCAGGGAGTTGACTGTGCCTGGCTGTTATTTCAAGCAGAGACAAATGCTTGCTTTATTTTAAGAAGGGACATTTCCTGAGCTAGAGAAAAGCACTTATCGGGATCTCAGCGAATTTCCACTCATTTTGGAGATGGAAATTTACATTCATTTTTATTCCGTGTGATCGCCTCTAGGAGAGTCTGCTTCAGCAGAGACTGGGTTAGATGATCTTCAGAGGTCACTTCCAACCCCTACTGCTCTGTGATTTTCCACTTGTGTCTACATTCAAAAAGATGTGTCACAGCACAAGCACTGGAGTAGGAATCATATTCAGAAGGGTGGCATCGCAGCAGACACAGACCATGTGCTGATGGAAAAGCTTAAACATTGCATACCCTGGGCAAGTACTTTCACATCTTCATTTGTGTCTTAAGGCCCATTACACCCATTTTCACTGGTCTTTGGGCTTTTATGGTGGAAATAAAAACCAAAACAGGCAGTCTAGGGAAAATGTAAGCTAGAAATACTCATTAGCTACCAGTCCACGTGTGTTTATGTTCTTTGTTAGATATGTAGCCTGTTGTCACAGAGCAGTTAAGGAGTAGTTGTAACAGCAGACTGACCTTGTCATCTGTTCTTCACAGCTGTGAAAAGGTCTGTTAGGAGTATCTGAGAGCCTTGTGAAAGGCAAAGGCTTTGGTGAGATTGGACCCTCCCTGTCTCCTTGTTGAGCCTGTAGCCCTTAAATAATTAGGAGGAAGTTTGCAGTGGAAGTTTGTAAGCACAAATTTTGAAGAATTACATGTTTGCGTTGCCATGCTGAAGGGGGTTAGTGCCCAGAACAGAAGCGGAGGACTGCTGAAGAGCTTTCACTAAATGGGACCAGTGATGCAAACTCAGATGCACATTCAAACTGTTGCCGAATTAAAATCTTGCTCAGGAAACATCATTTCATAGCAGCTCCACATACTTCCCTGTCATGATAAGTCCCATGAGCACTAGATCTAGCAGTATCTGTCTGTCTTGTAGGACCTGGGCTCTTGCTGTTGCTTCACCCCAGTGTTCAGATGAACTCATTCCTGCATCAGTGCCCTCACGGGGTCTCTGTTTCCTATAGTGAATGGAGAGACCACATCACCTCTGCCCGTGTGGCATTACATGTCTGCTTTTGCACGTTAAGTACGTGGACTCATAGAACTAGTCGAGTTGAAAAGATCACCTGAAAGATCATCTAGTTCCAACCCCTCTGCAATGGGCAGGGACACCTCCCGCTAGACCAGGCGGCTCAAAGCCCCGTTCAGCCTGACCCTGATCACTTCCAGGAACGGGTCATCTACAGCTTCTCTGGGCAACCCGTTCCAGGGCCTCACCACCCTTATAGTGAGGAACACGGGGAGTTATCTCCCCGAACGCCTGCCGGAGGTGGGGGACTGCTGCAGTTACTCGGGACTCCAGAGTGGAGAGGGTGTCCGGGGGCGTTGCGGGGCGCACGGCGACCGCAGGAGGGTGCTGCGGGAGCAGTGCGGGAGCTGCCGCAGAAGATGTCGGCGGGGCGGTGGCTGCTGCCGGCGGTGGGGTGGAAGGGTGGGTGGTGTTGGGGGTGGTGGTACCTGTCGGCTCTGCTAGGGGCCGGCGCTAAGGGGTACGTGGTGGTCAGCTCGGTGTCCTGGCCGCTGCCCGAGGAAGGAGCGGCGGCGGATGAGCTGCACAGCTCCTCCACCGAGGATGCGCTGCCCGCGCTGCTGGAGGAGGCGGGCGGGCTCTGGAAGCAGAGCTACCCGGCCTCGGCTTACCGGGAGGACGCGGCCCTGGGCGCCGGGCCTGCGGGGAGGCGGCCGGGGCAGGGGTCCGCCCCGTCCAGGATGTTCTCCTACCGACGGGAGGGCGGCGGGGCGCCGGGACGCGCCGGGATCGCCCGGTTCCTCGCCCGCCACAACACCTGGGGCTTCGTGGCGACGCGGGCCGCGCACGGAAAGGTACGCTGGCCCCCCGGTGCCCCCCTCCCGTGCCTGCCCGGTGCCCCCAGCGTTCCCCACCCCGTGCTCCCCGTGGCCGCTCGGGCAGCGGCGTCTGAGGCGGTGCGTCCGCCAGCAGCGCCGGTGTCAGCAGCCACCGAATGCGCGGAGAAGACGAGAAAAACTCTTTCTAGGAAGAGAAACGGCTTTTGGAGAACAGTAGGGGAGGCAGGCTGGGGAAACGGCAAAACCTGAACAGCCGAGCTCCAGAGGGGCACGAAAGAACCCAAAGTCTTGAGGCCGGAGCTAAAACTGGCTTTGGAGAGGATTCCGCGTCCCCTGCAGCACCCGTCAGGCTGCTCCAGTCCCCTTTATTCATTTGAATAAAAGAGGAAGAGGAGGAGGAAGGTCGGGGGAGCCTGCTGGGCTACCGCAACATCTGTCGCTGTCCAGCTTGAAGAACGAGCTCTCTGTCAGGAGAATTAAGCGAAACGGCTCGGCTGCACCGGAAAGTCAGGGTGGGGTGGGGGTTTTCCCTGCCTCAAGGTATTTCGCTTTTTAAAAGGAGAGGTTGGAACGCAACATCCAATGGCACGGGGTGGGGGGGAAAAGATAGCTTTAACCTTCTCTGAAAGTGTCCCCATATTTATTAATGTGGGATTTTAACGAAACAGCCAAAGTTAGAAGCACGTTGCTCTTCAGAAGAGTTGACTGAGTTCGTGGCAGTTCAGGTTATTGTGAAATGCAAAGCAACAGCTTACAACACTATTCCACTAAATAAATATATGCCTACTCCCTAGAGACCTGCAATTCTCCATCAGTTTGTCCTATTAAATCGTATGATCTTAACTCTTCTGGTTTATGGTCTCAGCAGAAACCCTCAGTGGAATTGCAGCTGTAATATAGTCTGCATTCAGCTGTCTCCAGATACAACCCAGGAGTAATACAGGAACATAAAATTCATAATAAAATTTGGAATTCATGAGGGGAGTGTTGCTGCTGTGAATGGTTGAGTTATGCTGCCCATGATCCAAATTCTTCTTGAGAATCTACTGTAACATTAACTGTGCATGACAGGCTGAGTGTTCTACACAACAAAAACACATCCTGCGTTATTACCGACAGCTACTGATCTTTCTACTCACTGTCAATCTGAATAGTAAATAGTTTCTGAATTATGTGGCTTCATTCAAGTGTTCCTTCTAAGGAATGCTAACAAAGACCATTTATAAGAACTATAATCATTAACATTTTAAAGACATATGAAAATTAAAATCGAGGTGATAACGTAGCCAGAGTTTTCTCATTAACTATTCCTACTTAATTAGATTGTACTGTAAAGGATTTACCAGTTATGTAGCATCGATGTATTAACTGATAATTTTACCATTTAACCTCTAGGAAAGGAATATATGAAGACATGAAGAAATAGGCGTTCATTAAATACTTGTCATTGCACTTTATAATGGGATGAAAAGCCTAGCGGAGTGTAAATCACCTGAGAGCCTGGAATGGGTTGCCCAGGAAGGTGGTGGAGGCCCCATCCTTGGAGGTGTTTAGGGCCAGGCTGGATAAGGCTCTGGCCAGCCTGATCTAGGGTGGGGTGTCCCTGCTCATGGTAGGTGAGTAGGAACTGGATGATCCTGTGGTCCCTTCTAACCCAGGCTGACTGTATGACTTGGTCTGGGTGATGCTGCTGTGGGAGGGGGATTGGACTAGATGATCTTTCGAGGTCCCTTCCAATCCCTAATGATTCTATGATTCTATGAAATCATTGTGGATAATAGGAATATGTGTCAACTACTGGGCAAGGATATTTCTGAATGTGTTATATCCAGTGTGAGTCTGCAGGTCAGTGTTGAGGAGAAGACTTCATGAAAACTTGGCTTCCTGGTGTCTCTTCTCAGATAGAAAGGGAAGGTTTTGCTCTGGCTGGCTTGGTGGTTGAGACCTCCACTGTAGCTGAGGTTCAGACCCAGACAACTGAGCTGAAAATGTTCTCTCTAGCGTCATGGTCAGGGCTGGAAAGAAGGAGCAGAGGACAGACCTGTTTTCACAGAAGTATGGTACATCTGGTTTAGATAATCTGGTTCATGGTGAAAACAGAAAGTGGGAGTAGTTGGAGGTTGCTGTCCTCCCTGACAGAGCCCTTGAGGAAATCCTTGGCACTGTAAACCATCTGTGTGCACAGACGTAACCATCTGTGTCTTTGGATATTGCAGATCCAAGGAGTGCCCTATGGGAACTGTTTCCTGCTCAGTGATGGTCCTGTCAACAACAGCACTGGAATCCCTTTCCTCTACATGACGCCAAAGGACAACATGGTGGCAGATCTCCTGAATAATCCTGCAGCTTCTCTAACCCTACCAGAGTCAGATGGAAATTTCTGCAGGTAACAGAGTTTTTAGCTGCCTGCTACTACCTTCTGCAAACTGGATCCTGGGCTGCATCAGGAGAAGTGTGGCCAGTAGATTGAGGGAGGTGATTCTCCCCCTCTACTCCACTCTGGTGAGACCCCACCTGGAGGACCGCATCCAGTTCTGGAGCCCTTATCACAAGAAGGATGTGGACATGCTGGAGCTAGTGCAGAGGAGGGCCACGAGGATGATCAGAGGGCTGGAGCACCTCTCCTGTGAGGCCAGACTGTGAGAGTTGGGGCTGTTCAGTCTGGAGAAGAGGAGGCTCCCAGGTGACCTTATTGTGGCCTTCCACTATCTGAAGGGGGCTACAAAAAGGCTGGGGAGGGGCTTTTTAGGATGTCAGGTAGCGACAGGACTAGGGGCAATGGAGCAAAGCTGGAGATGGGTAGATTTAGAGTGGATGTGAGGAGGAAGTTCTTCACCATGAGACTGGTGAGAGCTTGGAATGGGTTGCCCAGGAAGGTGGTGGAGGCCCCATCCTTGGAGGTGTTTAAGGCTGGGCTGGATGGGGCTCTGGCCAGCCTAGTCTAGGGTGGGGTGTCCCTACCTGTGCTGGGGGTGTTGGAACTGGATGATCAGATGGTCCCTTCCAACCCTGAGTGATTCTGATTCCATAACTTCTCCAGTGAAGTGATCCAGCTGTGGCAGGGGGATTGGACTAGATGATCTTTTGGGGTCCCTTCCAAACCTTAATGATTCTATGATTCTGTTCTATGAATACTCCCATATGACTCTCTCCAGTCCCCTGTGCAGCCTGAGACAGCGCTTCCTGGCAAGACTAGCTCTCTGGGCACCATCAAGGAGCTAAACTGGGATTTCCAAGACAGCTTAGGTCAAACTAATTACCAGTGGCTGCATCCCTACTCTCCCTGCCTACCACCAATTGCATGGTTCCCCCTACCCGCTCCCCTATCACATCAGCTCTGGGCTTTGCCTGACCCTGAGGTGAAGTATAAATATGAAGAACATTAACCCAGTGATGAAAATAAGGTTTTCTGCTGGTCCTCCTTCCTCTCTCCCCGTGGCTGCTCCTAGCCATGCAATTCCAACCCCTCCCTTCAGCTGACCATGTGGTTGGTCTGTTTTAGCTCAGTAACCCAGCAGAAACCTCTTCACCTTTTCTTTTTTGCCCTGGATGAAATTTCTAGTGGGTAGTGACTTGAATGTGCTGCCTGAAAGCCAGAGGAGTGTGAAGGAGAGGGGAAAGGAGACCGTGGACAGGACATTTTCACCTTAGTGTGTAACCAGACTCTAAGTATTGAGCTTACTACTGACTGGAGTGCGCAGGCTCCGAGTCCGGTCGGTGCTCCTTGCATCATTTACTTTGTTCTTACATTCAGTTTGCTTTTCATTAATTCTGGAGTTCTCATCTGGAACAGATGTTGCCTGGCATTCATGCAAGGAGCAAGCAGTGTGGAGGGTGAAAAGCTGGGACGTTTGCTGAGCTGCAGTTTGTGTCTTTGATAATAGCTGGGGAAATGTGAGCAAGCTTTGGAGCTCTCCCGCAGCCAGGACGCGTGTGTGCGCTGGGACTTTAGCTTTCTGCTTCCCTTTCTCCCTGCAATAAGGGTCAGAAATTAATTTACATTTTAAAGTAGCCACCCATGAGTGAGTTTTGCATTTAAGCTGGCAACAGCATCATCTGCAACCCTGCGCACCACCCTGCTGTCACAGCACAGAAAGGGCTTCTTCCACACAGCAGTGAAGGAAACAAACCTGTTGGGGCCCTGGTGCCAGCTGTTGGGGTGACTTGTTCCCAGCACTGCCTGCAGCACTGGATCTGCTGCTAGGAACACAGCCAGCTCGCTGCTTCTACCGTGGGCACCCAGGCACTCTGTTCAGGATGAGTTCTACCTGCTGAGGTAGAACAAAGAGCATACAGCATCCAGGGTGCAGAGCTTTCTGTGACGGCTCAGGATTTGAATAGCAAGATTGCTCTTCACTGCATGAGAGGCAACACCTTCTGCTCTCAGAGACCTTAGGTCCTGCTAGCACTGAGACACTATCTGTGGAGCTTTCTTTGCAAAGAAAGTGTCATTTGTAGATGCTTTTAACACCAGAAGTGTCCTCGGTCAAAAGCATCATTAATTGTTTTAGCTTCAAAATAATTATACAAAGGAACTACGTGAATAAAACTCAGCGTGAGAAAGTTCATGCCCTTGGATGCCAGGAGTGTGTTTGTAGCTTGTTTTCATGTGAAAATGCACCAGAATTTAATTATTAGCCTACTCTGAGTCACAGTAATTAAACTAAATGTGCAAGCTGGCTGATGCCTGCAGTCAGTGCTCCTGGGAGTGTTTGTCACTCTCCTGAAAAATTATTCTGACCTATTGCACACAAAAGCAACCTCTGGCCTCTAGAAAGCAAACAGAGCTGACATTTCAATAGTCTTCTTGTACCAAATGAGTATCAAGTGACTTGTGTGTGTGTGTGTGTGTGTACATCAGCTTGATATTAAATTTATTTAGCAGTGAATGTCATTTGTTTCAGGAGAGGCTCGAGTTCCAAACCTTGGCAATAAACATTTCCCCCTTTCAGGGATGTGAGGAGCACTGGGTGGCATTTTGATGCTCCAGACTTAACATTTGATCAGTCGGAAAGAAAATCTGAAAAGCTTAAAGTAATAAGAGAAATAACATTTAGTAATGAAAGGAAGAGACCTGTGATTGATCTAAGCAGGCACCAACTGCCAGACATTATGATGTGGCAGCAACAGTCTGGGTTCCTCATCTCTGACCTAGAGATTGCCATTTCCCTGAGGGAGATGGGCTGCCCTTCTGTGAGAGGGCTCTTCAGTGGCCACACTAGTGAAAGCATTTGCTAGCGACCGCAGGGCATCCCGTCTGAAGGCAAATAAATGGATAATAGAGGCAAGAAAAATGAAAGGGTTCAGGGCTATAAATAGACGAAGCTGGCATGTCTGTGCCACAGAGGAGCTCCAAGATTGGGTCCCATTCTCACAGCTCTCAGAGGGAGCAAGCCCAAGCCCAGCATTAAAGAATAGAGCAGCCATTGTCCTGAACACATTTCTCCACACACAGGCTGCTCAGAGGATCTCCCTGTCCAAGTGAGCTCCTGCGCCTGCCTCCTTACAGCTGCAGTCTGGAACACAGGCCATTGATTTGAACCACGTGTCGCCTCCTTGACATCAGGTTTGTAGGGACCAGTTGCAGCTTTCTTAGAGAAGGAGCAATGGCACAGCTGCTGCAAACTGCTTTTCACACAAAGGATTAAAGAAATGAACCCCAGGGTCAGTCCACCAGTTGGTTTTCCTTTGCTGTTAGTTTGGTGGGTACTGCTTCAAATCCACACTGCAGATTGTGAATGATTTTGAGGTACCTGGATTCCTCTCCTGCTTTATGACCTGCATCAGGAGAGGCTTCACCAGAGCCATGTTACCTGCCATGTTCATCTATTGCCAGATGGAGCAGGTTGGCACAACTGGGCAAACTTCTTCCACGGATATGATATGAGCTGGCTCCACAGGTTTCCTAAACTCCACATCAAAACATTGGAACAGGCTGCCCAGGGAGGTTGTGGAGTCTCCTTCACTGGAGAGGTTTAAGACCCACCTGGATGTGTTCCTGTGCAACTTGCTCTAGGTGATCCTGCTGTGTCAGGGGGATTGGACTGGATGATCTTTTGAGGTCCCTTCCAATCCCTAATGATTCCATGATTCTATGATTCTATGATCAAAATGAATCATAGATGAAAATGATCAGTGCAGGAAGCACTGAACATCGCCATGCTTCTTCCATGCTTCCACCATCACCCATGCTTCTAGGACACCACTAAGCCACAGGAAGAGGAGGGTACTGTGGTGTGTTATGGTCCCTGCTGCGCTGCAGATCAGCACTGTGCATAAACTGCCAACCTCATTCCTGGGCAACCCTGTGAGATGCTAAGCCTGCCATGGGTGTCAGGCACAGGCCTTGAGATGTGAGCTGGCCATCTGACATACAGCTACCCCTGGGTTTGTAGAGTCACTGGCTGTTCATACAAGGATGAACATAACAAAGATATTTGGGACTGAACCTTTACACAAAGAGAAAGACCCAGACAAGACAAAGGCTGAATTCAGACGTCCCTCAGCTTGTGAGAGCCACCTCCTGGTTCTGTGTCACAGGCACTTTTCTAGCTCTGGTATTTATATTGTCCCTTTTTATCCCTATGCAAATAATTATGTCAGTAGCTGCTCCTGAAAAATCTCTATTTAAAAAAAAATCAGGAAGATACCAAATTAGAAAGTCGAATACAAAACCTGCTATCATCATGACCCAACGCAGACAGTGCAGCTCGAAATGACCACTCTTTTTCCTGTATTCTCAGAGAACCCACTTCCAAAATCCCTTTCTAGTGATGTAGTATGTGTTTCTCTGACTCTGTTTGCAGAAATAGCTGACACTGTGATTTTATTGTTTTTAACCTGTGAATTGTCTGTGGTTAAACTAAATAAGAGTTTCCTGCGTGAAACATGAGAGTTGTTCTTGGCAATGACGACAGAAAACCAGCCTGACTTCACTTGACAAAGTACAACTAAAACATTCTAGAAAGGACTATCTTCCAGGAAGAGTGGCCTTATTTAAATGATGAAAACAGATGTGCAAGCTCGCTTAGATGCAGAATAGCCACTGTGCCAGTGCTCCTCAAGTCCCTACCTGACTCCACATCGAGCTCAGAAGGCTACTCCTCCAAAAGAAAAGGCAAATTGCTCCTTTAACTATCTTTCCTGGCTCTCGGATGTGGCTAATCAAGAAATTCTTGTCCAAATCAGAGCAGGAGAGGGCAAAACTGCCCAGCCGTATCCAGCTGACAGCCTGCAGCAGCTTTTCAGATTATGGAATTGCTTTCAGCAGAGATTTTGTTTGACGTTCATGCCGTGCAGATTAGCAGCACCGACACTTCCTTTCTGCTTCAGAGACTCTGGTAGTTAGTGGTGAATGAAATGAAATGTATCGGGAGGATAATTTGCTTTTCAGAACTAATCACATTTATGAATCAAAATTTTAAGCACTTTACAATAATCCTCTGAGGACACAGCATTATCTCCCTTCCATAGATTTTGGGGGACAAGCATTCTATGATGCATTATAAATAGTAGGAAATCACTTCAAGTCTTCACCTTGTGCCCAGTTTTGGGGTGGCTGGGTCCTGTGGGGTGTCACTAGGTGCTTACCTTGTGTCTGTGACAGGGATGAGCTATTCCAGCAGCCAGTCCCCACCTCCTAACTTCATGGCTTTAGTACTACAGGAGAGGTTAGGATCTAGGGGAACAGTCACTGGGCTCATGCCACACATGAGCTGCATGCTCCGAAGTAGGAAAAAATGTAGGAAAACTGCTTTCTAGAGCCTTGTGTCTCCAGCCCTCCCCTGTAACGAGAGAAAGCTACCAAGATTCTGCTCAAGAAGTAGAGGGGTAGAAGCAGTGCTTTTGCACAGGGCAGGGAGGACCTGTGTAGGGGATATGGGGAAGATTTACGGATCCTGGCAAGGAAGATGCATGTCTGTTGGGACTTCACCTTAAGCTCAGTAAAGCTGGCACTGTTATGAGTAAATGCAGCTCGTGCTCTCATCTCACATGCTTCAAGGTGACCATTCCCAGGGCTGGGACAAGCTGCGTACCTGGTTTGCTCACCATAAACAGAGGAACAGAGACAATCAGTTTTGCTCTCTTCACATATCAGATGAATAATTAAGATGGTGTCAGTTAATGCACTGTGTACTTTTAAACTCCATCTGCTTCCAATTCAGTCTGGCAACAAGGTCTATATATATTTGAAATAAGGATTAAAAAAATAAATGTGCTCCCTGCTGCTCAGTCTCCTTCCACAGTTCCCTGCTTTCTCTTCCCCTTGGCTCATATTTTTATCACAGCCTTCACGAAATCCTCTCCAGGGAGACAAAGGACCTGACTCTGCTAAAGACAGGGACTGAGAAGCCACCTCGGATTTCCTCAACAGAGACACAGTGTCACAAGCAGCCATTTCTTCCCCTGGCTCTGCCTCCCCCTTGCCCCCCATCAGCAGCACATAAATGTTATATAAAGCTGCTCCTCTGCACTTACTTGTTCTTGTGCCAACAAAGATAAAAGGGACCCAAAGACAGAGAGATGAATCTGCATTTATTTATACAGAAGGCAAAAATGTGGCTAGTGAATGCGTGACTAGAACTCTGCAGATGTGAGGGAGGAATATTTTAATAATTACACCTATTTATCCCTGGCATCCCTTTAGTATCTTCAGTAAAAATACAATACATACCCCTGGCTAGATCATAGAGTCATAGAATCATAGAATCATTAGGGATTGGAAGGGACCTCTAAAGATCATCTAGTCCAATCCCCCTGACACAGCAGCATCACCTAGACCAAGTCACACAGGAACACATCCAGGCAGGTCTTAAACATCTCCAGAGAAGGAGACTCCACAGCCCCACTTGGCAGCCTGTCCAGTGCTCTGTCACCCTCACCATGAAGTTCCTTCTCATATTGATGTGGAACCTCCTATGTTCCAGCTTACACCCATTGTCCCTCATCCTATCACTAGATGACATTGAGAAGAGCCTGGCTCCATCCCCCTGACACCCACCCCTCACATATTTAATGAGTTCACCCCTCAATCTCCTCCAAGCTCAAGAGACCCAGCTCCCTCAGTCTCTCCTCATAAGGGAGGTGCTCCACCTCCTTCATCATCCTCGTTGCCCTACGCTGGACTCCCTCCAGCAGCTCCACATCCCTCTTGAACCGAGGGGCCCAGCACTGGACACAACACTCCACTCCTAGGAAGCAAAGGCTGCATTTCTTTTGGTTGCACTGGTAGCACCACTGAAAATTCAAGACCTATTCACAAAGGGCTTAGAAGTGGTAGCTGAGAGTTTATCGGTAGCTGAGAGTTAATCGGTGTCTAGTAGTTTAAAAAGTACAGTGCTAATCACACCATATTATGGAAGTCATCATAGAATCATAGAAGTACTATGCCAAAAATGATGCAGAAGCAGATTTACTTCCCAACATGAAGGGCTCCTCTGACAGAGGACTAATTGTAAAGTAAGATTAGAATACAAGATGCTACTCTGAAACGAAACCTGTGATAAGAGGCAGCACCAAAGCAAAGCCAACAAAGCACTAACACGGCATGCTGAACTCGGACGTGTCATGGTCCTGTCCAGCAGAATTCAGCTGGAGTAACTTTTCTTCAGCAGATGCTGCTCTGTATGTTGATCAGTTTAACACCCTGACTTGCAAGAACATACAGGAGGCTGCAGAGCGGAAGGAGCCAGGGCAAGAACCCAAAGTAAAACCATTCCAGATAACATGTGTAGTGTGGGTTTTGTAGGCAGCCCTTTTGCCTGTAAATTGGGGAGCAGTCACATCTGACATGAGTTTTATCAGGCAGAAGTGCCTCAGCAGAGGCAGGTAGGATCCTCTGCGATGTCAGGTCTATTGTCAACTCAAAACCAATCCATAAGCTTTTCGAACCAACACGTACTTGCACAGAAAGATTGAATGATTGCAGTTTGAGGAGGTGCCAGACCAAAACCTTTCACTGGCCCTGGTCACGCCGTACTCTGTCACCTTGATCCACTCTGTGAAATGCAAACTTCATCAACAATTCCTTCCTAATGCCTCTCTGAAAGTAATTAACAGCATCTTGCCTCGAAGCTATACTCAAGAAAAGCACTTACAGACTCTCCTGCCTTTCTCAGCTCCTCATTTGTTTTATGATTTGGTTAGGCTGTGGAGAAAACGGCTTCATACTCAACAGTTATTTGCTTAAAGCATCTTTGAACTGAAATTTTGCCTGTGAGAAGCCCCCTCCCCTCTGTATTTTTATGAGTCATCAGGTTAAATGCAGAGCATTAGGTACCAAACATAACAATAGATCAAAAGATCACTTCAAGTGGATTCCAAGGCTGCTGCCCAAGGCCAACAGCTGGAAGAATGTGAATCTTCACCACCTGGGCTACTGGACTTGCAGGCCCTCTATTGATAGCCTTTTCATGTGGCATTCTGCTCCACAGCTGTATTTGCCTTTTCAGGTTCTCCAAATACCATTCATGATCTTAAAAAATGGATCCAGTTCCAGGTTTAGGCTGGCTGTTAGGAGGAATTTCTTTACTAAAAGGGTTATCAAGCGTTGGAATGGGTTGCCCAGGGCTGTGGTGGAGTTCTTGTCCCTGGAGGTAGTTAAGAGTCCCACAGACATAGAGATATGGTTTAGCTCAGGATTTGTCAGTGTTGTCAGTCCACTAGGCTGGACTGGATGATCTTGAAGGTCTTCTCCAGTCAATGTTTTGGCCTTCTCCAGGCCATTATTTATTGATGTGAACGGGAAGTTTGAGCTTTGGCTTTGGCAGCTGCCCTTCCTCCCACACAGAAAGTGCAGTAGAGGAAAGCGTATGAGTGGAGTTTGTCCAGAGGTCATTAAGCCAAACACCCCCTTTAGACAACTTCTGCTCCAGACCAAACAGGATCCTGAAAAAACTTCCCAGAGATGATGTGACTGCAAATAGCTCTTCAGAGCTCACACTACAAACAGAGCCAAATGCTTACTGGGCATAGCTGGGCATCAGTCAGCCTGCTATATCTCCTCACATGGCCCTATCTGTGAAAGCAGAGGGCTACAGTCTTTCCTGACCACCTGTGGGGAATCTGCAGGTGTTAAATTAGCTACAGGAGGATGCCCATATGTTTCCTGCTTGCAGCAGACACACATTGATAATCATCCCCAAAAGTTAGGAAAAAGAATCCATTGAAGGCTGGATGCAGTTAAGGCTGAAGGGCTCCAGCCACGATCTCTAAGTAAGATTGCACACAGATGACACATAATTGATTGTCATTTGCTGCTTCAGATTCAAATGCAGAGAAGAATAAACACAGCCTGTGTTCCCCAGTGTAGCTTTTTGGGCTCGTGGTCCTATCTGTGGAGACAGTCCCATGAGATGCTGAGCAGCCTCCGAGTGTTGGCAGTAGGACTCGGTCCTGCTCAGTGCTTGCCAGGATCGGGTCTTTGCAGCCATTTCATACAACTGGCTGGTCAATTTCCTCATGATTTATATCCTCCTAATTGTGTGTGTCAGAGTCAGCAATTGTCCCTCTGCCACTAATAGGAGTCATTTGTTATTCCTGCATAGAAAGAGCCAAAACACAACAAGTAGCTGCCCTGTCTCAGCCTGAAGGATGAAGGCAGTTGGAGAATCTTTTCTAATAAAACTTGTCTCTTCGCTGCAAACTGTTGAAAAATGAGCGTAAATGAACAAGAATTGAGTTTCCAGGGTAGGCACGAGGAAAAGACCTCACGTTTTACACACAAGCACACTCATGCACACTTACTTTGCAGGCATGGGCACAGGTGAACCATCCCACAAGCTCTTTTCAGAATCCTGAATTCAGGTCTTTATATACGTTTGGGAAAATGGCTGTTTTCACATATTTTACAGTCTAACATCTATTCATTCAGTTTGTAGGGGCATAAATTAATATTAAGTGAGTTTCTGCAGCAGAGATTTGTTTCAGGTGAGTATTTCCACAGCAGCCACTCCAAATGGGTATAGGTGGATGTAGAGAAGACCTGCAAGGCTTGACAAAATATTGCAGCTCTCTGTACGTGAGCAGGAGCTCTTATTTCTCCAAACCCCTTTAACAAATAAAGCAAGCTATTACAGATGAGTATTTTTCTCTGTGTGTAGGAAAAATGTAATCGATCCGGAGGACCCGAGGTGCACCAGGCTGACTCTTACAGGACAGATGGTCACGGTGCCTCCAGAGGAAGTGGAATTTGCCAAGCAAGCAATGTTTTCCAGGTCTGTACGTAACAGGCACTTAGCAGAGTGCAACCCACAGGTTTGAGACAAATATGTGGTTGTGGGTGTTTGGAGTGGAAAATCTGAGAAATACCAAAACCTCGTCTTTACTTTGGTGCTCTGAAGCTCCTGTGTGGCTCAGAACGGCAGCCAGAGCTGTGTGACCTTTAGGACACCTTCCCCACCTTTAGGACAAGTAGCTCACTTCAAACACAGTCCTCTGCTCAGTGACAGAGCAGAGCTGTGCTCCCTGTTTACACCTACTTGCAGGGTGGAGTTTGCAGGGTTTATTACCTCTCCTGACACACCAGGACACTGCTACCCAAGCCCTAATACCCAGCAATCTCCTTTGAACAGCTGCAAGCACAAGCCACACACACAGGGTGTGCCCCCATGCCCTCCAGCAGGTCTCCAGAGGAGTAACAGGTCTGAAAAGCCCAAACCTTAGCTGGGCACATTGCACACAGGCTGCAGGGACAGTCCTCCAGGTGCACCCAGCCTGGCCAGTCACATATTCCTAGGCAACTGGGATGAACTAGGAACCTAAATATTCCAGGGGCTGTACTCTCTGTGGCCTGCTGGAAGGGGCAAGAGCAGGACCCTTTTAGCAGGTGCTCCACCAGTAGAAAATTGTGGCCATGAAGAGCCAGGGACAACATTGGCACATGGGTCTTTTTAAAAAACTTTGCAGGAATCAGATTCCCATGCAAGCTGGAGTCCACCAGCACCTTGGTGGCAGATGGTCCATTGCTGGAGCAAAAGCCAGTCCAAAATGGTGAGGGCTGCTAGGGCTCACCCCAACCAGTGCTGACAGCAGCTGGAGCCACTTCCCAAGCATTTCATGGCAGCCTCTGCAAAGGCACCTTAAGGGGCAGGTGGACCTGATGGCTCTGCCCAGTACTGCTGATAGGGAGGGTGTCTGACCTAGCTGTAAAAGCAAGCTCAAGAAAAGAGACAGAGACATGGAGATAGAGGCTTCTAATAGGCAACAGCTCAATGAGGCTGTGCTCTGCCCACTGCCCAGGTTTATTAGCTCTCCTGCTACCAAAGAAGTAGTGTTTTCAGAACACGAGGGGCAATGGGTGAGAGCTGGAACATGAAAGGTTCCACATCAATCTGAGAAGGAACTTCTTCCCAGTGAGGGTGACAGAGCACTGGAACGGGCTGCCCAGGGAGGTTGTGGCGTCTCCTTCACTGGAGATACTAAGACCTGCCTGGATGTGTTCCTGTGTGACTTGGTCTAGGTGATGCTGCTGTGGTGGGGGATTGGACTGGATGATCTTTCGAGGTCCCTTCCAATCCCTAATGATTCTATGACTCTATGGACACTGGTTCCTTTTTGCTGAAACAATCAGAGATCAGACACTCCTTTAGAGAACTTCTAGCTGTTTTTGCCTTACAGACCAGACAACATTTGCACTTAGAGACAAGGTTCTGCAGCAGGGGAAAGCTGTGTTCAGTCTGCTTCACTGCAGTTCTCAACAGACTGAGGCGAGGCAGATGTTGACCCTTACTGTAAGGGAAGGCCAAACAGCTGAATGGTGGTGGTGCACAGAGCTCTGGTGTCTCTCCAGCTGAGCACGCTAGGCTGAAGGGAAAAAGCACAGCTTTATTATATTTTTTCTTCTTTTCCTTTTCTTTTTGTTCTTTCAGGCACCCGGTGGTAAGAAAGTGGCCTCGTAGCTATGAGTGGTTCTTCATGAAAATGAACATTGAGCACGTCTGGCTGCAAAGCTGGTACGGAGAAGTTTCTGCCATTGCAGTAGAAGAGTATTTAAAAGCAGTTCCAAGCAAAGGGTGATCGAACAGGTTTCAAGATAGAGATCTGAGTTTCCTGTCCAAACACTTACAATTTAATGCTGTGGATGGCTACTTTGCAGTGATTTTTTTTCTTTCCAACAAAGGCTTCAAAATAGCCCTGTCTCACACGGAGAAGAATGAAAATAAACACAGACTTTCAAATTATAAAGGAGAGATGGATAGAAGCCCTACCCTGCAATATATAAACTTGTCATTTCAAACAGGCAGTGCATCATCTTGAATGCTGCTCAAAAAATGCTTCGCATCCCTTTGTTTTGACTTCTGTTGCTGTGCACCCACAGGGAAACTACCGTGTGAGCTAAATATAATGTTCTGACTTACGGAAAAAGCTAATTGCCTACTCAGAACCCTCTATGCAGTGTGGAGGTATGACTGCTGCCTGATCTCATTCCATTTGTAAGTACTCCAAGAAACAGCTCCAAATTGAGATATTTAAGGGTTTTTTTATCTTAACAAAATATTCTGCTCTAAAGCTGTTCCCATTTGCTAACTTTTCTTCCTACATGTGCATTTTCCTAATTGGATAATTTGATGTTTCCCTTGGAAGTTGAGTAGAAGAACAAATGCAAACAGCTCAAACAACGCGGCTCAAAGTTGAGCTCAAATATGCTCTCACTGGCACAAAGCGGGTTAATCATGTGAAGGGCCAAAACCAAATCAGCCCCACAAGGATTATCCTCATATAAATACAAACAGTCTCATAAGAAGAATTGAAGTAAGTGTTCTCAGCTGGCCCATTGCTGTTAGCAGACAGTAGAAGCATTTTAATAGCCTGTAGTCCAAATTTATTTGCATCCCTTCCCCAACCACAGTTTTAACTCATTTGTGCAAGTGACGAGCGTAAACCATCACAAACTGGTCTGTGAGTGGAGCCAGTCCCTTAACTTTGGTTTCCTCATCAAGTTTCACAGAGCTTGTGTTTTCTAAAGAAGCCTAAAAGTAGGCATTTCAGGCCATGGAAAGCTGATGTTCCTGGTGTGTGGAAAGTGCAAATGTAGTCGCAAGCACGTTATGAATAGACATCTCACGTGATGATACTGACGGAGTTCAGTGGTGTTTTGTTCACCACGATCCATTTCTCTAGATGTTCTGGTAAGCTGCAGTTCCTAAGGGTATCACAGTAAGACAGGTCCCACGGGTAACCAGGCAAGTCCTTGCACAGTTTGCAAACTACACGTCTCTTCTCCCTGTTACATTAAGAAAGAGTCACACTGAGGTGAGGTTTCTCTGCCAGTGGGGAAGATCTTTCATCATTCCTGGTAGGGCACCCGAGCTCTGTGCACCAGCTTGGACCACGGCCAGGCTGACAGAGAACCTGCGTCGCTGGATGAGTGACCTGAGCTTGTACAGGTTAATCCCCAGGGAGTGCTCCGAGGCGACTTTGTGAGCTGCAACCAGCTGGATGCCAATTAAGTGTAGCTGAGCTTATTTGGTTTGGTTCAGGCATGGAGAGAGAGTCATTCCCTGAGTGGGTCTGGGCTCTGCTGGTTTAACTACCAGGGACCACTTAGTTCTTGGACAAGTTCAAAGCTCTGGGCATTGCTGCCATGCCTGATATTCCATAGGAACCTAAGAGAAATGCCAAATGGGGGGGGGGGGGGAACTTTGTTTAGCCACTCACTGTGCTTTTGTTTTCTTGTCTCCTTGCCAGAGTCTCTGTTAGCAGTGCAGATCTTTGCAGAGGTGATAATGCAAAAGGAGGAAGAGTCCTGCCTGAATCTATCACCTTGTTTTTGTCCTTGGCAAATAAGCTGTGTTTTCTCCTTTGAGTTTGCCCCTGAATCTTGCACTGTGTAGCACTGAAGCCAAAATGTCCAAATTAGAAACCATAAAGTGAAATCCTCCTTGATTCATATAATTTCCTCATGGAGACCTTCGTCCACTATGGGTTTGATATTTTGCCCACTAAAATGAATGGGACTTCCAAAGCTGAGTTAAACAGGCAGACTACTGGATGTGCAAGGGAATCTGCACAGGTCTAACATTTCTGGACAACTGAAGTTGTCCAGAAATTATATCTTCATTATACTTTCATTGTACCTGTTCACTACTACTCCCAGATAAACCTGAACCCCCTATTCTCTCCCCCATCCCTAAACACACACGGAGATCAAGCAAACCCAGTGTAGAAGCTTTAATGTCTAAACAACCTGAAGAAGAGAGGAAGAATTTTCGAAAGGCTGCTGTCACTATACTCTCGATTTCACTTGCATCTTCAGGCGACCTCGTGACAGAGACATGGTTCTAAGTCCTATCCATTAATTCATTAACACTTACCTTAAAGCAGTCAAGGGATTGTATTAACGATGTTCAGTAGAGCTTTAACTGTTTACAAAGTGCACCAAGAAAGGGTTTGAATTTACAGTGCCCTACTTGCTACAGGCTGTCTCCCCACGCACTGAGATTAATTGGAGTAGCTTCTATACTGCAAACTGAGACATTCATCAAGAAGCTTCTCTATTCGGACCTGTCATGATGCTTCAGACAGAACCTCAAAATATGAAACAGCGATGGCATGTGAAGTCACAAAGAAATGACGTCTTAAATCACCTGTTCTCATTTCATGCTACCTTCTCTTAAGGAACAGCTACCACAAAAGTCCTTGAAAGTCTGTAGAAATTAATCAAAATAGGACCTGCAAGTTTTGAATTGAATTTTCTGGAGCAAGAGAAGTGGAGAAGGTAGCAGCTTGCTTAACTGGGCTTTACATTATTCATTATACACTGCTTCTGACTTTTCTTCCAACTGACAAGTGTCTCAAGCGACATTGGTCATCATGTGGCAAGTGATGTTTGCTAAAGCTTTTAACCCTAAGACTGTTTCTGAGATAAAAAAAGGATCATAGTTCCTTGAGACTATAATAGGTCTGATCTAGCTTCAGTTTAATTTCCTAGAATCATAGAAGGGACCTCGAAAGATCATCCAGTCCAATACCCCTGACACAGCAGGATCACCCAGACCAAGTCGCACAGGAACACATCCAGGTGGCTTTTACAAGTCTCCAGTGAAGGAGACTTCACAACCCCCCTGGGCAGCCTGTTCCAGTGCTCTGTCACCCTCACTGGGAAGAAGTTCCTTCTCATATTGATGTGGAACCTCCTATGTTCCAGCTGACAACCATTGTCCCTCGTCCTATCACTAGATGACATTGAGAAGAGCCTGGCTCCATCCTCCTGACACCCACCCTTCACATATTTATAGACATTAATAAGGTCACCCCTCAGTCTCCTCTTCTCTAAGCTCAAGTGACCCATCTCCCTCAGACTCTCCTCATAAGGGAGATGCTCCACCTCCTTCATCATCCTCGTTGCTCTTCACTGGACTCCTCCAGCAGCTCCACATTCCTCTTGAATTGAGGGGCCCAGCACTGGACACAGTACTCCAGGTGTGGTCTCACCAGTGCAGATTAGAGGGGGAGAAGAACCTCTCTTTATCTGCTAACCACCCCCCTTCTGATCCATCACAGGATGCCGTTGGCCCTCTTGGCCACAAGAGCACACTGCTGGCTCATGGTCATCCTGCTGTCCACCAGGACCTCCAGGTCCCTTTTTCCAACACTGCTCTCCAACAGGTCAGTCCCCAACCTATACTGCTACCTGCGCTTGTTCTTGCCCAGATGCAAGACTCTGCACTTGCCCTTGTTATACTTCATTAAATTTCTCCCTGCCCGGCTCTCCAGCCTGTCCAGGTCCTGCTGAATGGCAGCACAGTCTGCAGGGGTATCGGTGACACCACCCAGTTTTGTGCCATCAGCAAGCTTGCTGACAGCGCACTCTAATCTCTACCCTAATCTGGTAGCAAAACCCCAATTTCCATGCTGTGCTTTAATTATTAGATGAAATAAACATTTTAATAGGAGGTCTTGACAAGCAGTTATGGATTTATTAAGCATTCCCACTGGCTGGTATGTCATTTATTTCCGTGTGCTCTGTATCTGAGTTACTGCTGGAGTCTCTCCAGATCAAAAGCTTGTTGTGCAATGAACACGTAATTAGCGGGGGTTTTGCAATATTGAAGAGATGCATGTAGTCATGTGTGCTTACTGAAAAAAGGAAGCCAAACTTCTGAAGTTGGGTCCTCACCTTTTCCTCGTTTGTGTGTTCTTATTCAAACTGCTGCTCTCATGTAACCAAAGAATGCTCTGTGTCTGGTGAGAAGTTCATCACTTCGGTGGGTGAGATGCAACCTGAATTTCGATTTCTAAAGGTACTGATTGTTATCAAGAAAATGCCCACCACGAAGAAATGCAAATAAAACCCATTTCAAAGCGGAAACTGCAGTTAAAACGTTCTGGAGTTTGCATTAGCAGCATTAGCCAGAGTAATTGGTGTTTTGCTCACAGCCATTATAATTGCCATCTGATCTAAAAAGCTGCCTTGGTTTGTTTGTTTATTTTGCCTGCACCCACCTAATTTCTTTGCAAATATTTCTGGGAGTTGAGGCTCAGATCTGCCTTCATACAGCCTCACTTTCCTCTGGGGGAACAGTCCAGCCAAGCACCTTTTATTTTTCCTTTTCATTACTGTCAGCCTTGCTTTCACCATGGCAGCTCCATGTCAGTTAACGACTTTAGTTCCTCTTTTCTCCATGTGGGACCTAAGCACTTAACTCCCAGCTGCCCACTCGTGGTCTTGGGGAAGTTTCTTCAGTGCTATTTCTTCCCTTGCTAGCCTTGCTCTTACAAGTTCTTGTTAAAGCCTGTTCTACACAGTCTGGCACCTTCTGGCACATTTTCTTAAACTAAGGCTGACAACTTATGTCTTCGTCTTGCTTTCCCACACCATCTCCTTCCAACAACATTCAGGCTGTCCCACTAAAATTCCCACTGCATGTCCAAGGAAGGTTATGGTTTATCTGTTATACGTTTCCTATTTACAGCTGACGGTCTGTATTAGAATTGTAGAATCACAGAATCATTAGGGATTTGAAGGGACCTCGAAAGATCATCCAGTCCAATCCCCCTGACACAGCAGGATCACCCAGACCAAGTCACACAGGAACACATCCAGGTGGATCTTAAACATCTCCAGAGAAGGAGAGTCCACAACCTCCCTGGGCAGCCTGTTCCAGTGCTCTGTCACCCTCACTGGGAAGAAGTTCCTTCTTTAATTTATGTGGACCCTCCTATGTTCCAACTTACAACCATTGCCCCTTGTCTTATCACTAGAAGACATAGAGAAGAGCCTGGCTCCATCCTCCTGACACCCACCCTTCACATATTTATAGACATTAATGAGGTCACCCCTCAGTCTCCTCTTCTCTAAGCTCAAGAGACCCATCTCCCTCAGCCTCTCCTCATAAAGGAGATGCTCCACTTCCTTCATCATCCTCATTGCCCTACACTGGAGTCCCTCCAGCAGCTCCACATCCCTCTTGAACGGAGTGGCCCAGAACTGGACACAATACTCCAGATGTGGTCATAGAATCGTTTAGGCTGAAACATAGAGTTTAACCATTAACTGAACTCTACCAAGATATGCCATGTCCCTAAGCTCCAGAGATCTGCCACCTCCCTGGGCAGCCTGTTCCAACACCCTCTCAATAAAGAAGGCTTTCCCAATGTCTAACCTAAACTGCTGGCACAACTTGAGACAAATTTCCTCTATCACATGTTACTTCTGAGAAGAGATCCACTTGTCCACAATCTTATTTTAGGTAATTGCAGACAGCAATAAGGTCTCCCCTTCAGTCTAAACAGCTGCAGTTCCCTCAGTCACTCCTCCTAAGGCTTGTTCTTCAGACCCTCCAGTCTTGCCACTGGTTGGACTATGAGGGTTCACTATGATGGTCATGATATGTACAAATGTACAAATCACAGTTGACATCAGTTTCCTACTTCCAGTGTCTCCATATTCTTAAAAGAACATTTCCTGAAGCTGTTCTTTTACTTTGTACTGACTCTTTCTGCTTTCATCTCTTTTCCAGAGTGATGTCTATTCTGATTACACTGTCTTTCACTTTTAAAAAAAAGGACATCATTTGAGCATTTTTGGACTTGCTACAGAACTGACACTCTTTTTGATCTGCTTTTTGCCAAACACTGAATTCGTGCTCCTTCTGAATTGTCTATCACTTGTCACCCTTCAACAGAGCTCACCCTTTACCTGTCTCCTCTGCCACCACCTCCATGTCCCACCTCTGTCTAACATTCTCCCATCCCTTCATTGCCTTATCTTCTTTTTCCTACTTTTGTCCTCATTAACACTAGTTTTAATGTGTTCTTCCTCCAGCTACCAATTTCTTCTTCACAGCCCCTTCCACATTACTTCGCTCAGTCTTGGCTGTCTTCTTGATGTTGCTACTCTAATCTTGTTCTCACAATGTTCAGTGCCTTTGGAGAGAGTCCTATCACTGACGAGTGTTTCGGGAGAATTCAAGAGTTACTAAAAAATACTTTGGGTTTCAATAAAAACTTTTTAAAAAATGTATTTAAACACCAGCTCAGGAACAGAAATGGGAACATTCTGCCCTTGGTGCCAACACAGTATGGGGCAGTTCACTGAGCTTAGGGCTTTTGTTCGATGTCACCTTCTGCACAAATGATTCCAGGCTCTACTAGACTCTGTCTGGGTCAATGTATAATCATATAATTATGATCAGGGGGGACATTCACAGTGTTTGGCAATGTCGTTTGGTGACAAAGGTAACAACGTGTGATCACACACAAATCTTCACTCTTGAATGAAAAATGAGTATGTGAGACCATTGGAAAAAAGTCCAGTAGCCAGTGAAAACAATCCATCCATTTCAGAATAAAGGTGCAGAAGTCTTGTATTACAATAAACGGGTAGGATGTGCTTGTTTAAGAAGCACTATATTGTACTGAATGGAAAACAAATCCATAAACCAATCATGTTTAGTCAGGATCTCCCATTTCCTATTTGGGTATTTTTCTCAAGGCTTTCTGTGTGTTTTGTTTGGGTTTTTTCACGTGGTATTCTAATCACCCACAATCATGGAATGTTGGAAGGGACCGTAAAGATGGTCTGGTTCTCAAAGCCCTGCCATGGGCAGGGACACCTCTCACTAGATTAAAGCCCCATCCAACTTAGCCTTGAACACTTCCAGGGATGGAGCACCCACAACTTCTCTGTGCAACCTCTCCCAAGCGTCTCATGACCCCGACAGTGAAGAACTTCTTCCTGACATCTAACCTAAGGCAAGGTCCGCCCCGAGAGGTGCCGTGCCCAGGTTAAATTCACGCGTGTCGCTGGCCAAGCTGAGCACTGCGCACAAAACTGCCACCCACCGCTGGGGCTGGAGGTCCGCCCCAGCCCGCCGCGTTTCCTTTGCGCAGCACTGGGGCGCGGGCAGACAGGATGCGGACAACCCACTCCCACCCTCCCGGTACCTCTGCCTCGCCCCACCCCGGCTCCTCCCGACATTCCCCGGGGAGGAAGGTGCAGTCGGGGCGTGGCTGCGCGTGCGTGCCCGGTGGGGCGGGGCGAGCTCCTCCCGGCCATTAGCTGTGGCGGGCGGGCGGGCTCCGCCTGGGGCGGGCAGTGTTGGGGGCTTCCCTGCGCAGAGTGGTTGCGGGGCAGAGCGAAGCGCGGCGGCGACGCGGCCTCGCTCCTTCTCCTCTCCCTCGACCCGTCGGGCCGCGTCGCGGCGTGAGCTTCGGCCGGGTCATGGTGCGGCGCGCTGGGCTGGCGTTGCTGACGGCGGCGCTGGTAGCGCTGGGGGCGCCGGTGTCGCGGGGCGCCCGTGCGCTGGAGTGGTACACGGCGTGGGTGAGCACGGCCTACGTGGAGCCACTCAGCAACCGCACGGTGCGGGGCAACACGGAGAGCGGCCGCTACGGCGACAGCTCGCCCAAGGAGAGCGCGCAGGGCCTGGTGGGGATCCCCCGCGGCGCCTCGCCCAGGCACATGGAGGGCTGCGCCGCCGACACCGACTACGACGTGCCGCTCCCGCCCGGCGGACGCGGGACCCCCGAGGGTGACCCGCCGCCCTGGATCGCCCTGGTGGCCCGCGGCGGCTGCACCTTCAAGGAGAAGGTCACCAACGCGGCGCGGAAGCGGGCGGCCGCCGTGGTCATCTACAATGAGGCCCGCTTCGGCAATAGCACCGTGTCCATGTCCCACCTGGGTGAGCGGGGTCGGGGCTGGAGGAGGCGAGGGGTGCGTTTGGAGGGGGGTTGCGGCTTTGTCTAACGCCTCGGTGGAGCAAGGAGGGATGGGCACGGAGGCAGCGAGGTAAAAATGCCCGTAAAATTGATGCCAAAGAGCTGAGGTTTCGTTTTCTCTGCCTTTGAACCCGCTGGTGCAAGGCCGGGCCCGGCCTCTGTTTCAAGTTGCAGCCCGGGGATCAGGGAGAGGATGCGGCGAACCCGCCGGAGCGGGCAGCAGAGTGATAGCCAGCCGAGGAGGGTGGGACACACGGTTGAGTTTAGAGACACCTTTCTGCTTTGTACTCTCTGGCAGAATGGCTGCGGCCGTGCCAGGAAGGGCCGCTTTCCGCAGACTATGCGGAAACGTGCCAGGTACCCTGAAGATGCCTTCTGGTGCCTTTGAAGGCACGGCCGTGGCTTTTGGTACAGGCTTTATTGTGATGGCTTCATCGTCCTCTCCTGCGCAGGTCTGTAAAGAATGGGGGAGAGCTATAACTATCAGGTAATTCTTAAATGCTTGTGGATACAAGCATCTAGAGGCTTGGTGTCAGGAGAATGGGACCAGCCTCAGTGATGCTCAATGAAAGGACAAGGGGCAGCAGTCACACACTGCAAAACAGGAGGTTGAACCTAAACATAAGGAAATACCTTTGTACTGTGAGGGTGAGAGAGCACTGGAACAGGCTGTCCGGAGAGGTTACGGAGTCATCTTCTCTGAACACATTCAAAACCCATCTGGACATGTTTCTGTGTGATGTACTGTAGGGCATCCTGTTCTGGCAGTAGGGTCGGACTAGGTCTTGTCATTCTGTGTTTCTGTACAGATTGGAGCAGGAAAACTGAAGTCCAGAGAAGGATGTTGGCTTGTCTCAGTGTGTGGATGATCTATAGCCTACAGAAGGAATCTGTGGTTTGGGTTTTTTTCATCAAGATAAGAATCCAGTCCCTGCTTGGGCTGTGACACTGAAGTCTTGCTGGTTTTTTATGACAAGATCAAATGCTTAAAGGGGGGGAAAAACTAAAAACTCTGGTATAAAGTCTGGCTGTATTTGTAGACTTCCAAGGAACTGGAAGGTCTCCAGAGGAGAATACAAAGCCAAAACAAACCAAATAAGAAATGCTGCAAATATATGTTTCACATGGTTCTGGGACAAGGAGGTTTTTTTTAATGCCGACACTGTCATCCTTGGTTGTGAGAAAGGAGAAGATCAGGGACTTGGTTGAATTAGAACCATATTGTGTTTCTAAAGAAAGCAAACCTTTAATGTAGTGCGCTAGAGGTCTCGGGGAGCTATTAATTCATAGCAGACATGATGTATCAGGTGGATAATGAAGTCTCCCTTCTTGGAAGGCCAAGTGGTGCCAACTTGATGGTCCCATTGGAAGCAGGATTACCATTCTGCTTAGCCGGCTGCTAGTTGGGGTAGATTAGCCTGGTCCATCTTTTGCCTTCTTAATCCATTGTGAAAGTAGAGGTGGGATGGGTGGGATGCTAGGTAAGATGTACTTTTGATTTTGATGTCATGTGGTAACTGGAAAACCTGGCTGGGTAATAATTCTTTCCTCTACCAGCTGCCAGCTTCTTTTCTTACTGTCATCTGTATTAGTGAATCAGCACATAATTTTTGTTTCATCGCCACATGTTGTAGCCTTTCTTAAATAGTATTTGCTATTTTGAGAAAAGGAAGAAGAGAGTTCACATCTTGCTTATTTTATATATAATTTTACAATTTTTTCTGCTGTCATATGTGCTGCAGAAGACCACCTTGGGCTTGCACTTAGTTTGCACTTGCTTGTACAGTTACAGCTACCAATGGTATGAAGAGAAGTGCTCCCTCCCGGACTGCTGGCTGGTTTTTTCCTTCTTCAGCTGGCAGTATGTTGCTGCCAGAAGTTCCACCTATGTAAAGAATGTGGTTTAGTATAGGATATATATAAAAATACATTTGTACTTCTATCCTACAAATGCAAAATCAGTATAAAGACCTCAGGATGGTGTGGATGGGACATTAATGTTTCAAATCTCAGATTTTTTGAAAGGGGGGTAGTCTGGAAGACAGGCAAGGAGGAATGTGGAAGGTAAGGCTGTATTTTGCAGGATCCAAGTCTACCATTCCTGTGAAGGGACTTGTGGACTGATGCATGAGGATACAAACCCTGCTTCTGGGAGGAGTGCTGAGAATAAATACTCTGGGAAGTCTGCAGTGCTGTAACTAGGGAGTGGAGTTAGGTGCATAAGGAGCATCCACTTAATGGATTTGCAATTAGTGGCACCGAAAATTACGTGAGATGCAACAGTGGTTGCAGCTGATAAAGGTGCAGCCTGAATTATGTGGAAGTGATAAATGGGTAACTTTTCTGATCTCAAAATTCGAACTTCTCATTTTCCTTCTGAAAAAAAGCTTGACTCTTGAAATTTGTGGTGTCTGTTGTAGTTGGGGTTTTGGGGTTTTTTACACGCATTCCTACTTGAGTAAAGGAGTTTCTTAATGAGACAAAGACATATTTGCTCTGGGTGGTGTCAAAGCATTTGATAGGGAACAAATATTTCAAATACTCTGTAGTGTAGTCATTTTACGTAGACACTGTGAGGTTTTGTGAGTGGAATGAATAGGGATTTTAGAGTTTTGGTGCAGGAATGTTGAGTTTTTAAATATGTAGCTGTGCAATTGTGTCCCTCCTTTCACAAGGATGTTCTTCAAGTAGGGCTCTTTTAACACATCTCTTGTTTTTTAGGTCTTTGCTCTCTGTCCAGATTATGTGTTGAAGATTCTGGATGACTTCTCAAGGGTAGTGAAACAACTTCACGTGTGTGGCTGAGGAGGTTTTTTTGCCAGTGGAAGACACTGATTTTATTCCAGTAATTCAAGGACTTGTACTTCTGTTAATAATTCTATGTAGTAGAAACTCAAATTTCAGTTTTACAGGGAATAGAAACTTTACTAACAGTCTTAGCTCAGTTCATTTTTGGTGGTGATGTTGAACTCAGAGGCTTCACATTTGTTTCCAAAACTAAAAGAAGTATGGTATGTAAATATTAGCTGGGAGTGACTTGGAGAGGTGTCTGGAGAGGAAGGGTGTGGAGTATTGTGAAGAGGAGGCTGAGAGTTAGAGGGTCAGCGCTGGTCAAGAAATCAGGGGGAGGCAGAGATATGTTGCAGTGGAAATAGAAAAGGGTCTTCTGGCTCTGTCTTTTTCCTGTTATACTTCATGCTGGACAGCCACCTCTGAATCCTTTCTCCAGTTAGGATTTGGTGATCCTGATCAAATCATAAATACAATACCTTGAAAACTACAAGATAAAATATAATTGTGCTTCACACACCAGGGAAGGGAGGAAGGAAGGCAATAGTTTCTGATAGGTCTAGAGTAGATTTTTGGTGCCTGGCTTATACATTTAAGGGAAGCTTGGGACTTAGCTTGAATGTGTTACTTTGGCTACGTAAAGAAAAGTCTTTGATTTGTCTTGTCTTTGCCAAAATACACCAAACCAGTTCTTTTCTTCATTGAAGTGTTTTTTATACGTGTATGTTGAACGAAACAGATGTGCAGGGCTTTGTACTCTGATTTTATAAGCTCTTGCCAACTCCAGAGCGTCACAGTTAAGAGTCATTTTGGCATGTAGCTCTAAGTGTTTGCCATCTTGCTTTCAGCTCTCATCAGGATTCTTGAGTGTATAACTTCTATGTTATTGATACTGGTGATCTTCTGTGAGAGTCTTCTGGTGTAGCACTACTGAAAGGATAAGACTGAAATCAATGGCTTGCTTAACTTGGACAAGTGAGTGACTGGATGAAGTTGAGCTGCTCTGTTGTTCTCTAGAAGCAGGAGTAGCTTCAGAATGCTTGTACCTGTTTTATATGTGCACATGTATTGGAAACCCATGTGGAAAGTGGAGCATGTGTCAGAGTTGGTTGCTTGACTACTTGATTCTTCTGGGTATGCGTCCTCCTTTTTGAGGCAAGTGAAGAACACAAAGCATGCCAGGGATTTGGTGAGATGAAGTTGGGATAGATGATTAAGACAGAGCTTGTCTGTGTTAGAGTGTGGTGTACAGATCAAGGATGTTTGTTTGGACCAGGAGCTAAATAGAACATTCAGGGTTAATTGTGGCTAATATTAATAGCATGTTTATTGATATTAGTAACACTTGAACAGATCTAAGGACTGACTCCTTACATTTTTAACAAGGTGCTCAAACTTGGGAGCTTCTTGAGTTTCTGAGGAGGACAAAAACCAGAGTTGGCTTCTGGATGATAGAAAACTGCCTTTTTTATCTGAAGGCATATGATAGTTTGAGATGCCCAGAATAAAGATCTGTGTCTGTACTCCATTCTTCCTTATCAGAAGAGTGCTGGCTTCCTTTAGCAAGAAAAGATCAGCAATACTAGCAAAAAACCAACCTTGTCACACTGATAGGAAACATCTTCATTTTCAGAGTTACAAATTTGCCCTCCTTTCCAGGTGTCCTTAGGGTTTGCCAGCTTTCATGGCTTTATTTGGATCATAAGTTTAAAAAAAAAAATTGGAAAAAAGCATATACCAGAGTTAAAATCTACCTGATCCCACTGAGTCAATCAAATCTAGAAAACAAATTTACTCCAGCAGATTGAAAATGCGACCATTTATTGCGAAGTTAGGTTACTGAAAGGTAAGGCAAATAAAACATACTCTCAGTGGTTACACTTACTTGACCTATGATGATCCTATGACACTTAAAGTTTTTTTATACATGTGATTTGAGGTCTGTGAATTGTGTTGCAGTTGAAGAAGCTCATGGAATGACTCAACAGCACTTCAGTTTTTGAATAATGTGTTTCAGAACAGAAGTCTAAAATTAGCGAGGAATGAGTTAAAGCCCTTAGTCTTACAGGCTGCTGAGGGCAACTGCATCTCTGAGACTGCTCTTGTTCCTTTCATAATTGTAGATCACAACTGAGGTTTTTACTTCCTCTCCTTCTGTCTGGTGACCTTCAAGGCCATTGTGTTTAGTTCCATGTGTTTTTAATGGCAGGTTCATCACCAAGGGTTTCAACCTGTTAAAATGCTTTTAGTGGGCATTTGTTTAAAAATGTGTGTCATACCCATGATAGTTCTAAAACTAGGTGTCAGTGTCCAGCTACCAGTGTGTCCTGACTTCCATGTCAAGCAAGCAATGGCTGGTAGCTGGACATACTGGGGACAAAACAAATTGTAGTGGGGTTTCAAAATGCTGCTTCGTTAGAAATTGTGCAGAGAACTGGGTAGCAGGATTAAATGGTCTCAGGAATTTGGCATTGAGGAGGAGATCTCTGTTGATTGAGAAATCCAAGCCAGGCTAATCTTTAAACTGTTTTCTTCCTCAAGCCTGAATGAATGGTAGAATCATTTAGGTTTTCCAAACCTTTCCTAGGACCATTAAGAACCACATGCTTCTGGCTTGCCTGTACTGTTCACTCACCATTCTTAGCTGCCTCTCCTGCTCTTCGTAGCTTTTACAGTTGATTCAAGATCTAGAACCTAGTACCCTGATTTAGGTATGTGAATAGCATTTCTAAGCAGTGTGAGATAAATTTGTTCCTTCATGTGTTTTTTTCTCATTAACAGCCTGTGTAGCTGTGCGGGATCAGAAAGAAAGGGCATTTCATGCATTCTCTGAGATTCATGCATCTCTGGTGCAACTTTCATGCTGGTTCATAGAGGAGAATAATACCAATTAACCAATTTATCGTGCACTCAGGATTGTTGTATCATGTGGGTTGATATGTTGGTGAGCAGAACTAATCAGTGGTGCCTAGTTGCTTGTGGATTTGTCTTGTTTGTCATAAGCCTTACTGCTTTGTGCTTCCTAATGCACCCATTGGGCAAGGTACCATATGCTGGGACCTGGGTGGGTGCTGCTGAGTGGAGTGGGATGTCTGAGGGGAGACACAAGTTGGGCCTTTCCCCAGTAGTATCTGTTTTTCTCTGCACCGTCCTCAAAACTTTGAGAGGCAGAGATCTGCTCTTCAGCAGGGTCTGGGTCTGACAGACAGGTATAATGGTTCTTACAGTAGATGACCAAGTGGGATGGCTGTGCAAGGTGATGCTGTCTGCCTGGAACCTTTAGTAGTTCATCCACAGCAGACTGTCCATGTCTTGCGGACGGAGAACCTACTGAGTACAGAAGTAAAACTTCTGCAACTTCCCCATCGTGTGGTATTGGAGTGGCTGGCTGGACAAGGTGTCATCGCCAGAACTGCCTCAGCAAAAGGGTTTTTAAATATTTCAGGCAAATAGCTCTTTGTCTGAGGAGACAGAGAGGTGGGTGAGTCTGGAATGCTGCTTAGAGTTTTGAAAATCCCCATTTGATGTAATGTTGTAAATTAGGCAACCATTTCTTTTGACATAGCTTCTCAGTAGCGAGTCTGACACAGCCAGGAAGGGAAAAAGGATTTTCAGTAAGAGGTCTTGTTGCAGGTGGGTAACCTTAGGAATCTAAAAAGGTATCTGTGACATTACAGCTTTGGCTGCCTGACTAGGAAATCCCCTCCTTTGTTTTTCCCTTCCTCCACTTTCTGTCTGAACCAAGCTTAGTTTCACTTTTTCTCAGAGTTCAATGTAAGCTATAAAGCCATGACTTAACAAGGCTTTATAACAGTGTTGGTATGCACAAAAGAACAACTATTCAAATAAAAATAGCATAAATGAATGCAAAGGGGACTTCCTTAACAAGTACATGTGTTTGTAATTTACTTCACAATACTGTGAGTACTGGAGATGCTTTCCAGCAAAATGGAGTAAAACTGAAGCTCAAGATCCTCTGTGACTAATCTTAGTTGGTCTTGACAGTATCTCAGCTCTTTTGGTGGTGCTGTGATGCTTAAAGGGTTGGAGTTTTAAGCCCTTTTTTAAAAAAACTTAGATGCTTTTTCATATGGACTGAGTGCTTATGAGTTCTACAAGAACAGGAGAAGTCTGATTCTGTGCTCCCAAAAGTATTTCTTGGCAACTTGTGCATTTTGAAAATACAGTATTGAAGAATCATTAAGTATTTCATCAGTGTTCAATGTATTTTATTTGTGAAACATGGGAATCTTTTTTCTCTTTTTGTATACATATCCAAGGAAATTGTGCTGTGGATTCAGATTCAAGCTTATTTGGATGTTAATGGTAATCACATACTGTCTCCATCTACAGCTAAAATTCCTGTACTGGCAGATAAAAGATCAGCTGTTACAGAGTTCCATGTTAGAACTTCAGCAGCTTCAAGATGAGATGTTTAAAACTTGATTGGGGTGTTTTTTTTTTTGCAAGGCATTTGCATCCTGCCTTACTGTATGAAATAAGTGTCAGGTCTTGAACAGTAGAGGTGCATCTTTTGCAGTTTATCTTTTCTGTGAGAACTTCATGAAGTAAATAAAGCGTTCTGTATTAATAGACTTGGTATCAGGTCTGTGATACTGTGGAAAAAATGCAGAGATTTTCCTATAAATTTGCTTGCTGTTCTTAACTGAAGAGAGGTCCAAAGCCACAATGCCTAAATTTTTGCCGTGATGACTAACATTTTTCTTTTTTCTCCAACAGGAACAGGAAATACAGTGGTGATAATGGTTGGCTATCCAAAAGGAATAGAGATTTTGGAGCCAGTACGAAGAGGCATTCCAGTAAAAATGACCATTATTGTTGGCACACGACACGTGCAGGAATATATCAGTGGCCAGTCAGTTGTGTTTGTAGCCATTGCCTTCATCACCATGATGATTATATCACTCGCTTGGCTCATATTTTACTATATTCAGCGTTTCCTGTATACAGGATCACAGTTTGGAAACCAGGTAATTGGAGATTGACAGTGCTTTAGAATATTTACCATCTTCTTGTGTCAAATCAGTTGCCTGACTTTGCTACTTTATTGAATCATTCCTCTTGCTACTTTATCATCTGCTAATGGTGCTCAGTACTGGTTAGTGAGACTAGTAACATTGTGCTAATTGATATTGCAAGTTTGGCTAGTTATAATCATTAAATGCTTGCATGAAGTCATGGGAAATGTATTTAGCCACCTGCCAACAACTGAGTAAAGGCAGGTTCTTGTGTGATTTGTCACCTAACTTCCTTCCTTTTGACAATAAAAATTAGTTTCATTCTCAGTACTCTTTCAGGATGAACATTAACTTCCCTCAGCAGACCTTTTGTCATGAAAACACACTGTGGTAAAGTCTTTTCTTAAGACCCACAGTTGCAGAACTTCTGGTTCTCAAGTTTAATGAAAACTACTTTTGATACTTGTACAACTTCACTGTAGGGTATCAAATTGCAGCAGACTAGAAGGAGCGTGTGTAGTGACATTCTGCTCTCCTGGACTACCTCAAACGCTGAGAGCAGTGGGATTACTGGGATCTTCAGGAAGGAATGTCTTGCTCATTATTTCCCCCTTCCATGTTCCCATCCTTTCATAGGTTAAAAAAGTCAGCATTTTTTTTTTCCTGAGGGAACTACTTAATCATAGAATAATTTAGCTTGGAAGGGACTTCCTGCAGGCTGTCTGCTTCAAACTCTAGCACACAGAGGAGTAATTTCCATGGAGCTGTTGAGAACCTAGTCCAAGTGAGTTTTGGAAATCACTCTTCAACTCTTGAATTTCAACTCCTGCAAAGAGGTTAGGTTCCTTTTGTGTTCAGCAGCTGCTCTACCATACTTCTGTACTAAAAATAAAAATGAAAGTTGAGTTTGTTGTTCTGGGCAAACAGTTATCTTCAGAACAAAAAGAAGAAAATTGTTCCAGAGTGGCTGCTTATTACATGAACTTCTGCCTTCTGCTTGAGCCATGTAGATTCTAGCTTTGGAGGGTGGAGGGAAGGGACATTTGTCTGCCTTCAGGAGTCCAAGCCCTGATTAGACCTTGCAGGGCTCTTCTAGGAAAACAGTTTCTCTTTTTGGTAACAGAACAGCACATGGGACTTCTGTATTGGTTAAACTTGTGGTTTCCTTGAAATATTGGTTTCCTAGAGTCTTTTTCACTAAACTTTGAACTGTAGAATTCTGAGAATGCTTTCAAGAAAAGAGATTTTTGGCAAGTACTTCCAGAAGAAGGGTTGTGTGTGTGTGTTGTAACAACACAGTTGTTTGGTGAAGAAAGTTGTCTTCCTGCTGACCTTAGGATAGTTGGTTCTAAGGGAAGTTGACATGCTTTATGAATCATTTTAATAGCAGTTTTTTAGGGTGAATGTGATGTTTCTCAGAAATACATAGTATAGATTAATTATTATATTATTTAATTCCTAGATGTTGTCATCGGGCTTGTAATCTGTGTTACTTAAAGGTGATTGTTCAGCGTTAGAGGGTCAGGCTGCTTTAACAATTATCCCTCAATTTTAAACAAAAACTACAAACCCACATGAAGTTGGAAAATGTGGTGAAGATCTTAGTCAAAATGTTTCATTTGGAGTCTTAAAAGAGTTTAGCAAACAAAAAGCAGTCTTTCTAACCCAAATCTTACTTTGCTTGGCTTACTGACTCCTGTATAATTAAAACTTGGGAGTGAAGTATGTTGTGCTTTAAAGCAAAAGGTGCTGTGTAGCTGCTAAGTGAATGTGTGGATGTGTATCTTAAGATTTATTTTAACATGTTTAACAGTCAAGCTGTGCAAGACCATCATGCTACTGAAGATGAAACAGGACTGTAGAGGAAGTAGAACAGATTGCTGCTGTTGGTTATCCATTCCTGAGACAACTTTCAGACTAAATCTTTTTAACACCATAAAAAAACCCCAAAAATTCCCAATTTTCAACACTAAGCTTCTAAAGTTATAAAAAGCCATTGTATTTACTAAAGAGAAAAGCCACCATTATGTATATTTTATTCCTTTATGCTATTTCATCAGTGAAGGCTGTTGGTAGATAGATATCAGTTAATTGGGAGTGTTTGGTATCTCAGTTTCTAGCAGTAGCTAGCACTTTGTACTTGGAATACAGTACTGCTTTATTTTCTTGCTTCCCCTCTAAGCATAATTAGGACTCTTGCAGTATAGAAGTCCAGTACAGTGTCTCATGTCTGTTAAGGCTCTCTTGTCTCCTTTGTCCTTTCAGTGCCAAGCTTTGTATACTATGTGAATACAGTGTTTAACTGAGGAGAAGTATTAATATCTACAAGCAGCCTTTTGACCTGGTGGCCAGCTGTAGGCTGCCCAGCAGGATTCCACCTTCTCTCAAGCTGGTGCAAAACACACTGTGTGCTTACTCATGGGCCTGCCCAGCAAGGTCTGGTTATATGACTGTGTGTTTCAGCTCTGATTGCCTCTGAAGCCTAGTTTCAGGTCTCCTCTGTGGGGCCTTCATGCAGGCAGACACAATACAGGGCTACTTTATGTCAGCTTGGTCCGTGTAGTTCTGCACCGTTGGGCTCATTGTAAGAGCAGTATGCTTGCAGATAACCTCTGCTCCTGTACCCTGAGGGTGCAAAACGTGCAGTTCTTCAACCTCTTCTGGTGAAAAGTCTTTTGTAAACAAATTAATTAGCCAGTTTTTTTCAGACACATTCAGAAAACTTGCTAACCTGCATAGGAATTATTTAAAAGGAATTATTTGAAAGCGTTGAAATGTAACATGAAACTAACTTGTGTGCTAATACTTGGCATTTTTGTTCAAGGGACACAGGAAAGAAACCAAGAAAGCGATCAGCCAGCTTCAACTGCATACTGTGAAACGTGGAGAAAAGGTAATTCAGTGGCCCTGGTTATTGCTGTAGGATTTAAAATCTCTTGTAGTGTCTCTCTAGAATTTAAGCCACAATTCTCACAGTGTAATTGCAACGCAGCTCACAGTTGTAGACTCGTTTTAGGGCCTTTGTTTAGAAGGCAGATTTTGAAACTCAAGTTTCAATGACTTATGTTGCAAATGATAATTGGTCATACAGAACGTTGCAGGAGGTACTGTAAAGATGAGGAAACACTAATATCTTTTCAGCAATTGAGAACATCAACAAGTGGATTGCAAAATACTTCCTAGGACCTACTGATTGCACAGTTCTAACAGCTGATGTAATGTTTTGTTTTCTTAAAAGAACATTCGTCTTTTTATTGATTAGAAGGCCTTAGAAATCCAGAAAGCTTTGGAACATGAAACACTTGTTTCATCTTTAGGCATACAATACATTAAGGTGTGCTGTAGACTGACTTGAAGCATAAATTGTATAGAAGTACAAAGCTCTTGTAAAAATTAAAGCAGCTTTCAAAATGTTAGCTCTGACAGCATGTGGCCTGAACTCATAGCTGTATTAGAATAACTGGTGGAGAAAAGGCAAGGTTTTGAAAGAAAATATTATTTTAGTTGGAGTTTCAGGCAGCACTGCTCTAGATGCTAGATTAGCTTCTGACTAGACTTCTGCTACTACATTTTTTTTCCCTAACCCTCATCATTTGATGATTTTTTTTTTTTACTTAAGCACTGATTTTTCTCATCAATTAAAAACAAGAATTGTTTTAATACATGAGTAAGACTGAAGTGAGAAAGGACAGTTATGTGTAAGAACTTTTAAAACTGTGCTTCACACATGCTGCAGAGAATGGCTTTCATTTAGTAAATCAGTTCTGAAATGTTAAGAAAAATCAAGCACCAGTCCAGTCTTTGAACTTGCCTTTTGTTCCCCTTACACGTTCAGCGTGGTTAAGTAGCATTTAGCAAGTTTTGGCTACTTCTAATTACTGACTAAATTCCATCAAAAATACATTTCAAGCTGTGAACAGAGGACTATTCATGCTTCTGTTCACACAATGGTGAGATTGGAGAAGAAAGACTGAATTGAACCAAGTCTTTTGTAAAGGGATATCAAAGCATAACAGCATAGGAAGGAAAGAGCTGTGATGAAACCTATGGCAAGAACCACAAGGAATCATAGAATCATTAGGGATTGGAAGGGACCTAGAAAGATCATCCAGTCCAATCCCCCTGACACAGCAGGATCACCTAGACCAAGTCACACAGGAACCCATCCAGAGAAGGAGACTCCACAACCTCCCTGGGCAGCCCCTTCCAGTGCTCTGTCACCCTCACTGGGAAGAAGTTCCTTCTCATATTAATGTGGAACCTCCTATGTTCCAGCTCACACCCACTGCCCCTCATCCTATCACTAGATGACACTGAAACGAGATATGTATTGTGACATTTTGGTATTGTACCCCACGCAGTTGTTTCCCATCAATGTACCCTCAACTGAAATAAATAAAATGGGGAAATGTAAGTTATTGTGCAGTATGCTGGTTGCAACTATGAATGCCAGTTAGTTAAGCAAAGGAAAATGAGAGAAGGTTAAAATATCTGTTAAAATAGAGTTGTGCTGCTTGGTAAATAAGGTCTTCCTTATTTGATTTTGAATTGGCCTACTGTCACCAAATTTATGTGACTTGCTAATGCAGAGGTGCTTTCATGAACTAATCAAAAATGATCTGCAAACACAGATAATGATGTCTACCCTGTAAAAATGCATTTTTAAAAATTTTACTATGTCTTTCCAACTGTTTAAGAGTATATTTTACTGTGACACAGGACAGTCTTTCACTCGGGGTTGAGGTATTTAACTAAAAATAGGTCAATATTTGAAAAGTGCATTTGCTATCGTGTAGATCTTTGCTGAGAAGCTTATGGGATTATTGCAAAATGGACACTCATTGGAGTTTGTGCTACATATGGTACGCTCGGATTTTGCCTTTTGTACAGAGTAAAAAAACCTGATTTGTTACAGAACACACATTTGTCTTAACTTGGCTTATGTAAAAAAAGTCCCAATTTGATTTACTGGGGAAATTAAGGTATTAATTACGTAACTGGATGGCATGCAGAGGAGGGAAAAAGTTACCCTGAACTTCAGAATTTGCTTGCAGTACTAATTCATTTGAGTGTTTGTGATAATGAAACCCAAATGCTTCAATAAGCTGTAAACACAGGATGCTTATTTCATGGGAGATGAAAGGGAAGGAATTGGCTCGCTCTGTTATGTTTTATACAGTGCAATTAACAGTTAATTATTTCTCTTCCATCTGGAGATACCCATCGTATTTGCATGGCAGCTGTGAGCATGGCTTCAATATGACCATCTTCTGCTGGGAAAGACACTGAGGCCTTCAAAAGAAATCGGGGTGGGCAGATTCTGGGTTTTGACTGTCTGGTGTGAGCTTAGAGGGAAGTTATAGGGTTCATCTCAGATTGCGTATTTCAGTTCTCCTCTTCTAGTGCCGAGCACTAGAACAACCCCAGGTACCAGTATAGGTTGGAGACCGACTCTCACTGTTACAGAGCAGTTTAGGAGAAAGGGGCCTGGGGGTCCTGGGGGACAGCAGAGTGACTGTGAGCCTGCAATGTGCCCTTGTGGCCGAGAGAGCCAACAGCATCCTGGGGTGGATCAGAAGCAGGGTTAGCAGATGGAGAGAGGTTCTTCTCTCCCTCTACTCTGCCCTAGTGAGACTACATCTGGAGTGTTGTGTCCAGTTGTGGGCCTCTTAGTTCAAGAAGGACACAGAACTTCTGGAGGGAGTCCAGTGCAGAGCAACAAAGATGATGAACAGAGTAGAACCCCTGCCTTATGAGGAAAGGCTGAGGGAGCTGGATCTTTTTAACTTGGAGAATAGGAGACTTAGGGGTGACCTCATTAAAATCTATAAATATGTGAAGGGTGGGTGTCAGGAGGATGGACCCAGGCTTTTCTCAGTGTCATCTAGTGATAGGACGAAGGGCAATGGTTGTGAGCTGGGACACAGGAGGTTCCACATCGATAGGAGAAGGAACTTCTTCCCAGTGAGGGTGACAGAGCACTGGAACAGGCTGCCCAGGGGAGCTGTGGAGTCTCCTTCTCTGGAGACAACTTGGTCTAAGTGGTCCTGCTCTGGCAGAGGGATTGGAATGGATGATCTTTTGAGGTGCCTTCCAATCCCTAATGTTCTGTGATTCTGTGGTAGAAAATAGAAAAAATGTGGAGAAGAAGGGATTTGCAATGTTCAACCCCAAGGATCTCTTCCTACTCGAGCACTTGGAAGGGGTCTTCAGTTAACAATTAGATTGTGCACTTTCGTTTGTGCTGACCTCTATTTTTCAACTGTATAGTTATTTTAAACTGAAATTTTACTGTGCTTTCATAAGCCTATGTTTAAGATGCAGCAAATTATTTAAGGTACTCTGTATGTCTGTTTAAATTAGAAAATCTGTGTTTGCCTGCTTTTAGTATTGATCAAATCACCTCTTAATGCAATCTGGAATTAAATGAGGGAGAATTTTATTTGCTAAACCATTTAATACATTTTACATGCTGTGAAGCTATTATGCAGCGACTTTGCTATTATTCCAAGACTGTTCTGTAGTGAAATATGAATTTAATGCATTTAAATGTGTTTATATTTAGGGTTTAGATGTTGATGTGGAAAACTGTGCTGTATGCATTGAGAACTACAAACTGAAAGATACTGTCAGAATTCTACCATGCAAGTAAGTTGCCATAATTATTCTTTCCTCTTGAGCAATTTTTCCCTTAGAAGCATATGATGAGTTTTATGGAAACTCTTCTGAAGCTCTGGTGGTAGAGCTGAAGGTGTGCCATTTGTATGGCCTGTTACATGTTGAATGACACTGGGAGACTATTGTAGCACTTCATATCTATGCAAGAAGAAGGAGCAGTTGGGAACAGTGTAGGAGAGAAGTAGATCTTTCTTAAGGTTGAACAGTTGAACTGTGGTGTCCCTGTAGTTAATAGTGTATTTTAGAAAACTAGAACTACATCTATCTCAGTAAATTAAGCGGTAGCTAATTGTGAGGGTTGTAAAGGAATGCACATTGTTTGAAGGACTCTTGTGTGGCTTTCATGCTAAGTTCTAAAGTTCTACTCTCTTTTCTTTAGGCATATCTTCCATAGAACATGCATTGACCCCTGGCTTTTGGACCACCGAACTTGTCCAATGTGTAAACTAGATGTTATCAAAGCTTTGGGATACTGGGTATGTTGCACACATTGTTTAACCTTCAAGGTAGATGTGCAGTGCAGGAGGCAAGACTTCATGTAAAGGTTCAGAATATGAACTGTTGTTACGTGACAAACAGAAGGAATTGGGCAAAGATGCAAAAGTAATTGAGAAAAATAGGGATTTCATAGGTAAGACTTTAAACAGTGCATTGAGCGGCTTACAGATCCTCTGTGAACTCTGGTTTGATGATTTTTTTTCTGTCTCAAGCTGATGACAGTAAGGAAGTTGAAGCAGAGGTGAAGCAATTTGCCCAAGCTGAAAAAATTGACTTAATTCAATAGAGCTTATATCAGATCTTGTTGAGAACCACAGAGAGTTTGTGAAGTCTCAACTCAGGAGGCCTGGATGTGTTTCTGTGTGATCTGCTCTGGCAGGGGGGTTGGACTAGGTCTCCAGAGGTCCCTTCCAGCTGTTACCACACTATTATGATAAGAACTGCATTTCAGAGGAAGAAATGAGTTTGTCTGGAGTGTTTGCATACTTGGACATATGCCCCAGTGTTTTATACCCATAAATGAGTCAGTACTTAGAACCTTCCTAAAGACAACCACTAGAGATTGGTTAAGTAGAGAAAATGATGTGCTCTCGTTTCTTTCTGACAGCACCAGAAAAGAGAAATGAAGACACGTGCGGTAGGTTACTCGGTCACTGTTGATAAATAGTCTTGAGTACCACTAAAATGCCATAGGTGTGAGTGTACCTCTTTTCTACTGATCTACAGAGATCTTCAGAAAATAGGGGTGTTCCTTGCTTTCAGGGGCCTTTCTTTCACAAGCTAGGTCTACGTTTTGATTAGGCTTTCTCTTACTTTGTGGCAAAGACTTCTCAGAGGTGACAGCACTTTTGCTATATAATACATATTCACCAGATTGAGGCACTTCTGTGTATGAAGTGACTTTATTCAAGAGCTGCAGTCTTTTGTCAAGTAAAATAGCTATTTTAGCTTTAAATTATTGGTGGCTTATTTTTTGCTTGCTTCCAGGTCGTGTAGTTGATGTTAACTGTGTTCTATTCAGACGGATGTGCCCTTTTGTACTTGGGCTGAAAGCAAAATATTCAGAACATTTTTATTTCCTCTGTCTGCAGAAGAGGTTGTTACTAAGCCTAACCAGGAGTAATACCTCCTCTGTCTGTTAGGCAAAATAAAGGTTGGAAAACAGGTTGAATGGGGTTATCTTAAATGCAGAAGCCCAGATCTTTTTTCTAAGAGAATGAGAGAAGTGTGTGCTGCTTATGCATCACTGGTTTAAGTCCCACTGAAGTTTTATGTATCATTCAGTATTTTTCTCCTAGCTTCATTTTCAGCCTGATCTAGGTTGTAGAGTGATTGTGTGAATTATTTAGTGGTGTGAGGGGGAAAAAAAGTGTGAAGAGCAAGGCAGCTTCTTTCAGCAGTGTGTTTGCTGAGTGACGCAACTGCAGATGAGAACGTGCAGCCTTATAACAAAAATGTTCTAAACCCTCTGCAAAGAGGCTGAACGCTCAGTGCAGTTTTGTGGAGAGCAAATTCTTAAGACTCTTCAGAATTTTTGAAGGTTCAAGATAGTAAGAAGGCACAAAGTCCTAGGACCTGGCCTTTCTTTTGTAAAGAGCAAAGTTAAGTGGTCTGGTTCTGCATAATGCTGTTTCTTCTGAGAAAGCTCTGCAGTTCAGCATATCTGATGAGACAGATTTAGTAGAGTGTTGAATCTTGTAGTTTTGGTGCTTATTTAATTGCTGCAGTTTTGGAAACCAGTCATTAATACCCTCAGCCCACACATGCAGAGATTAGTATCATGTCTTAACTTTTGTTCAATTGTAGCAGTTCTCCAGCTTATTAAAATTCAGTACATTTTAAAATATGCTTCTTTGGTGCTAAATAAAGAAATGGCCTAGAATTTCTTAAATCTGAAGATGGGCCTCTTCTTCAGGATACAGAGTCCACAGAATACTGCAGTACACTTGCCTAGGCATAAATAATGTCAGTGTATCAGTGGCACTGGCTTGGTGAAGGTAGTCTGTTTAATTTTAGGAACAGCACTGCGCATGTGGGATTTCAAACTAGCTTTCAGGATGGATCAGAAAATAGCTCATGCTATACAATGGGTAAAATAAACTTCTTTGTGTGCTGCAGATGTTTTGTATCCTGCAAAGTGACAAGTGAGTGTACTTGCATTTTTGGAACAGACTTAAAGTTAGACTTTAAGAGGTGGAGGAGGAGGGAAGCTTGTTCTGAAGTCAAGTGCTTGCTCCACCCCAGCAAGAAAAAGCCCAACTACTACCATGAGAAACAGAGGCTTCCACAAACTCCTGAAGGATCAATAGGTTTGCTCAGTGAAGACTTTATATGTGCTGAGCCTGCTTATAACCAGGCTACAGAAACAGTGTCGAAACAGTGTTGAACTACTCCAAAAAGGCTGGCTGGGTTGACTCTTCATGTTGTTGGCTTTGGCTTTGGGTGGCTCTGAAAAAGTGGCTTTTCTTTGCTTGGCTTTGTTTCTTTACAGTCAGACAGTAACTTGAAAGTAGACACTGCTCAACACTATCCAGCAAAAAAAAGGTCTTTTTTTTCCTATAAGGTGAGGATACAGGCTGGTAACGTGGAGGAATGCTGATGCCTTAAAGGTAGACAAAAGTGTCAATTAATATATATTTAATTTTGAAGGGGGATCCTGAAGATGTACTTGAAGTTCCGATACCTGAATCGATAAGTGGCAGCGTTTCCGTCGGAAGTCTGAGTATTGCTTTACAAGATGATGACAGAAATGAAGTAAGCGAGTTGTCAGCTTCTTCCACTAATGAGTCTGTATTGCAGTGTACCAGTTTAAAAGAGGATGCGGGTGAAACGACAGCATTACTTGGTAAGTAATAACTTATCACATGACAGTTGTTTACCACCTGACATTTGTTAACCCTGTTCTTTAGAAGAAGCTTGTCGCAGATATGTTAGTATTGCAATGTGGACCCGACTGAGTGGTGTCACTACTTACTGATGTTGAAAAATACAATCAGGTAGATTTGAAAGAATTCTATCAAGCTGGAGCAAGTTGGTCTTGAGAGAGTGGGGAAAAAAGATGATGCTATCTTAGGAGGATTGCTTACCCAGAGAATCCTGAGAACATCCTGGGGTCCTGGTGGACAGCAGGATGACCATGGGCCAGCAGTGTGCTCTTGTGGCCAGGGAGGGCATCCTGGGGTGGATCAGAAGGGGGGTGGTTAGCAGATCAAAAGAGGTTCTTCTCCCCCTCTACTCTGCACTGGTGAGATCACATCTGGAGTATTGTGTCCACTCAGTTCAAGGGGGACACAGAGCTGCTGGAGGGAGTCCAGTGTAGGGCAACGAGAATGAAGGAAGTGGAGCACCTCCCTTATGAGGAGAGGCTGAGGGAGCTGGGTCTCTTGAGCTTGGAGAAGAGGAGACTGAGGGGTGACCTCATTAATGTCTATAAATATGTGAAGGGTGGATTTCAGGAGGATGGAGTCAGGCTCTTCTCAGTGTCATCTAGCAATAGGACATGGGGCAGTGGTTGTAAGCTGGAACATAGGAGGTTCCACATCAATATGAGAAGGAACTTCTTCCCAGTGAGGGTGACAGAGCACTGGAACAGGCTGCCCAGGGAGGATATGGAGTCTCCTTCACTGGAGATGTTTAAAACCCGCTTGGATGTGTTCCTGTGTGACTTGGTCTAGGTGATCCTGCTGTGACAGGGAGATTGGATGGGATAGTCTTTTGAGGTGCCATCCAATGCTTAATGATTCTACAACATTAGGCATGAAAGAGTGTGAAACACATTGCCAGAGTTTGGATTAGTGTAACAACATATTGAAACAGAAAATCAACAATTTTTCTTCTAATTCCTGACTTGTAGATGTGGATGTCAGTAATAACCGGCATGGAGAACATCTATCTAATGGAAACTCCCACTGAACTACTTCATGGAAGATACCTTGAATAGACTGTTGAAGAGCTATTATTTTTTATTTAATTAGTATGGACTTTTGTCTAGTTATTGGGAAAAATAACAATGTAAATTATTTTACCTTTCAAACTTTTCTAGCTGGTGTTCCAAAAGGGCTAATAACTACGAATTTTGTACACAAGAGGATTTTATAAAATCTCCTCTGGATGTCTCATCCTGAAAAGAGATGCAATAACCCTTTTTTCTGTAAGCGTTGTTACAACGTCGTTGTGTTGCAGAGGGCTGTGACAAAGATGAAGACTGGGCAGTGAAAACAAGACAGCATGTCTAATGGGTGAATGCTTTGGATGCACTATTTACATTCAGTATGTACATGTGGTGGAGAACACTTACAAGACTGCAACTATTAAAATGTTCTGAATGTTCAGGTCTGTTGTAATTGGAGATGGATGTTGTTAGAAAAGACACCATCTAACCTTGAAGGAGTCAGCTTACTGGATATGTTGCATATTCTTTCTTGTGATGGAAAAAAAAATGAGGTGCAACTTTCCTCACAAGTCACAAATACAAATTTGATCTTGTAATGTGTTCTACTCAGAGAGGATGCTGAGAAAAAAGGAGACTTTCTCCCTTGCTAGCTTTTTATACTGAGTTTGGCAGTAATAGGTTGTGCTAGGTGGTCTTCACGTGCTGAGCATGTAGACTTATTTAGGTATATGCACACTGGTTACCTCTTTCAATCTTAAGCTCAGAAGAACAGAGGTAAAGGGCTAATTATGGCTAAAATATATTTATTAGTCTATTTATAAGAATTTACTTTTTCTTACTCCTGTTCCCATCCTTTCCCACTTCATTATGTACAAATTGAAACCGTTTCTTAGAACCTCCAAACTTTGGTTTTGGTTTGGTTTTTCCTTTGCATAGAGATGCTGGAATTCTCTTGGATAGTCCACATTAGGAGTTTTGACTGGGTTTGCTGTTAGCTTTTATTCCTTTGTTTTAGATTAGCAGTATTGTGCCTTATAGTAAAACACTTAAACCTGAAGCATCTGAGAGTAAATACCTGGCATCTCCCGTTATGACCTCTTACTCAAATATTTAAATACTGTAAGTGGTACAAGGAATCGCTGAACTGTTTTGTAAGGAACTCTGTATATTTAAAACACTACTTAGTAAGAGTGTTGTTGTTTAGGATGTTAGCATTGTCATGTTCTAAATAATACGCTACATTCCTCAGTTTTCTTTTGTAAAGCTGTTACTACAGGTTGCTTAAAACAGTGTCTATTACTAGGCATTTGTTTTAAAGTGCATTTTGTTTTTAAAATGTATATTTGGAATGTTTTGAAGAAAATATGCAATTCCTTTTTCTAACTTACATTCGGCTTCAATAGAAGCAATAACTTTTTTAATTTTAGAATGAGTGTTCCAGAAATGAGAGGTTTCAGCTGGGGAAATGTAATCTGAACTTCTACTTTGCAGAGCAGATGTTTCACCCTAAATTTCCATCCAACTACTCCTATTCACGCCTGCTTTGGAAAGGAAATAAATCTGCCTCTTCCCCACAGGAGTGTAACTTTTGAGTTTACTGGAGAATTGTCAGGATGTAGTTTCGATGTCACCAGCAGGTGCAAGTTTCAGTGATGCCTTTTATCTTACAAGAAGCACATGAGAATGGAATGTGACTGACCAGCCATCTCCAAAACAGAACACGTAAGAAAGACACCCCACAACTAAAGCAAACAATGTACAGGGACACTTATGTCTCCAACAGAAGCTATCTGCATTTCCAGAACTGCCTTTTAAACTGTCCAGTATTTAACTAAGTCTTCTCCCTCTTCCTCAACACAAAACTGAACATTGATGTAATGAATGTTGAGAGGGTTTAAGCTCTAGCTCAAGAAGGAACCAAAAGGCATCAAGAGAAGTCTTGTCAGTCTGTGGATTGTGTCTTGCTGATACCTGCAGCGCAATATTCATGCTGGAGAGGAGAAATGTGGTAAGTACTTTGGCTCTTACATCATGCCTGTAAAACCAAAACCTTTTCTTAAGAGTCAAAGCTGATGTCTGGCAGAAAGATGGGAGTGAAAGGACCTGCAAACTGAAAAGCGTGCTATAAAATCTGAAGCACAAGTGTACAGATTCCTGCAGTATGTTTCGAATGTGGGCACCATACCCGCTTCATTTCAGCCTTTCACAAGAGTAGCTCCAGTTTGGACATCATTTGTCTTTCATACAGTTAGGTCTCGTAAGGCCAGCTGTGCTGCTGAGGAATGATGACAAAAAAGGCCGAATTGCAGTGCCTCCAGCTAACAGTTTGCTCTCCTTGGAAGCACAATGACAAAAGTCCTTCGAAGCGAATCATTAGTCTGACCTCAGTCAGAAAGCTGACACGCTCTAACCAAAAGGAGGAATATACAGAGTACAGGACAGGAAAGAAACAGTCAGGGGAGCTTAAAACAGTAGTAAGAGAGGATTTCAAAACATGAAGCATAAAACCTAGCGTTGCAGCTCATCTAATATGTAACTTCTAGAGTAAAATGGTGTAGGCAGCTATAGGTAGAGTTCCCAGACTTTGCTGACTGGGCTTACTGTGTTGAAGGGGAGACTCAGGGGGGTACCTTATCACACTCTAACAACCCAAAGGGAAGTTTTAGATAAGTGGGGGTCAGGCTCTTCTCCCAGGCAACTAGTGATAGGATGAGAAGGCAGGGCCTGAAGCTGTGCTGGGGGAATTCAGGTGCTGGATGTTAGGAAGCATCTCCTCATGGTAAAGGTGATCAGACATAGGAATGGCCTGTCCAGGGAAGTGGAGTCCCCATCCCTGGAGGTCTTAAAGAAAAGATTGGAGGTAGTACTTTATGCTGTGGTCTAGGTGATTGGGATGATGTTAGGTCATAGGCTGGACTCAATCATAGAGGTCTTTTCCCACCTCAGTAATTTAGTGATTTAGTGATTATGTGGATCAAGCTAGTATTTCTAGTTTCTAGCACGTTACCTACCAAAAAGTTTTACAAAGGTTAGAATTAAGGAGGATCTTCCCCACCCCATTAATGTTTTTGGATGTTAGGTTGCCTGTTGACTCACTTCCCTACCATTTGGAGGCTCTTTAATGTGCCTCTTCTGTGCTTAGGCTATATCCTGCCTTCATGTGGGAGTTGATGCTGTGTGTGTTGTTGAGTTCTTTCTGCACACCACTCCCAGGTCTCCTTTCTCTGCCTAGCTGCACATTATTCATAAAACATGCAGGAACTTGTTTCAGAGCCTTCTGTCCTTTCGTTGGGCTTTGCCGTAATCAGGCAAAGGGTCTCTTGTGCTGTTGAGTATACAAAGCCAAATCCCAGTGTCCCAGTGCCTACATGAAGTGGGCAACCCCCTGATGACCACGTTGAATAAATCACCTAGCAGAACTAGGGAGTGTTGCTGTTGTGAGAGTTTGTGTTGTGTTCATTGGTATGGCTTCCTTTGTTCTGCTGGGGAGAAAGTGTCTAACGTTCAAGTGATGTTTAGAAGGACCTGTGAACACATCCAAAGTAATTGTGTTCAGAACGAAAACTAATAACCCCTCTTTGTTCAGAAATTTTAATAAACTAGCTTCAGTTTTTGGACTGGATAGGAAGCAAAAGATAGGAAGCAAGTGAACAGTGAGTTTACCTGCAGTATCAATTCAACCAGAACATTTGGATTATCTTTTACTAATGATCCATAGGCTGGATTCCTCTTTGGCTCCAAGCAATGCTTGGAGGAGGTTCTTTGCATGTGCTAGAGAAGTTTGATTAGATAGTAGTAACTCCTTCTCCCCCTTCTCCCTGGCCCTCACACCCTCCCATTATGTGCACGTAGCCTGATAACCTGCTGTCTGTAATTAGCGCTAGAGTCTGGAGACGTGCCAGAGGAGTTGTAGGACAATGTAACTACAGTGAGAATGCTTTTGTTCCATGCTGACTTTAATAAACTGGGTGCTGGTACCTTCCTGCTGAAGCTGGCCTGTTAAGCTGTGGGAGTACTAGTCTTGTGCCAGGGTGTCGGTGGCACAGAGAATCAGCATTGTCAGATGTGCAAAGACTTTAATTAAATCATTTCCGCATTCAGGATTGGTTGTCCAGGCTTTTCTGCCTGACCTGCTCAGCTTGCTCTAGAGAAGTAGTAGAGTTGTGCAGAGAGGATCCCATCAAGCACGTAGGGGTGGCTACCCCACTTCCTTTGCCCTCTGGCTCAGAGGATGCCTGAGACAGAGGAATATCAACACTTGGAGCTTTTGATGAGCTGTTTCTGAAGCTGAAGGTGTTGGTTTTACATGATGATGGCAACAGATAGACCAACCTGGCAGCTCCGTAAGCGTGCAAGTCTAGACATGCAACTGCTGTTAGCAGTACCAGCAGCACTTGAAGTATACACCGGTGTGTTAAGAAGAGCTTTCTGAATTTGTGGGGTGTTTTTAGTTGTTGGCGCAATGTGAAACAATAAACATGTTTTTACTGCATGTGACCATCCCAAGTAGTGGTAAAAGTGAGAACTGTTGCTTGACAGAGACTTTAGCACCCTGAATCAAATCAGTGTGGTTCAGGCCCCATCCTTGGAGGTGTTTAAGACCGGGCTGGATGAGGCTCTGGCCAGCCTGATCTAGGGTGGAGGTATCCCTGCCCATGGCAGGTGAGTTGGAACTGGATGATCCTGTGGTCCCTTCTAACCCTAACTGACTGTATGACTTGGTCTAGGTGATCCCGCTGTGTCAGGGGGATTGGACCAGATGATCTTTTGAGGTCCCTTCCAATCCCTAGTGTGGATTTGGGGGGGTTTAATTTGGTTGCTTGGGTTTTCTTGGGCTTTTTTTTTTTTTTTAGAGTTGAGAGGTGGTAAGTGTGGTTGTCACTGGTTTGAATTGTGGCACTTGGCAGTGAATATAGTGTTTCTGTGCTGTACAGAGATACTGAGATCAGTAAGAACAGTATCTCCTTGGGATAAACTAAATGGAGTGGAGTTCTTGGTGTTAGCTGCTGGGTGAATTAAATTGTTGGCAGCTCAACATGAGACTGTTCTCTTCTGAGTGTCTCACTTCAGCCACCAGGCTGGGTGAGACTGCGTGATGGCTTGGACCAATTTAATAGTGGACCTTTCTGGTTTTTCTTTATTTACTTAGTCTCACAGTCAGGAGAGTTTGTGATTAAACTAATTCTGCTGAAATGGCAGCAAGTTAAATCTATCAAAGCTGTATTTTGGCAATCTAGGAAGGCAAATCTGTTTACTGTGAAGTTAAGTTTTATAGCTGGTCTAAGGGGATGAGGACTTGGGTTGGAAGAGGGAAGAGACCCTTCCTCTTGGGTAGGTTATCCAAGAGATGCAGTTAGTGAATTACAATTCCTAAAATGGCAGCATTTGGTTTTGATTTTTTTTAAAGAATGGCAGTGGCTGCAAGAATGTCTTCTGACCTCGCAACTGATCTTTACTGCGTGTATTCTTTTCTCTTGTAGGTGATATGTGAAGATTTGGGAATTGGAATTGTAGATTCAACATGCACAAATCAAGCTGAAAACCTTTGGGTTTTGTTCAGCATGGGTCCTGATCTCTCTCCTCAGATATCCTGCTGTATTGTGAAACTTGATTTGAGAAAGTTTTAAAAGTAGAATGTCGTTATAATTGCATGTGTTTTGTGTGAAGAACGCGTTGCCTGGAAACTGTCCATTATACTTCCAATGGACCTGAAGCTATTTTTCACCATCCAAAATGTGGTAACAAGACTGCATTTTTAAATGAGCATCTCCTTCTGAATTCACAAAAGCAAAACCATTTGAGTTTCCATCATTTTAGTAGTCTGAAGCTTAACTCCAAAACTTTGAAGCCAGTTATTTCTACTATAAATATAATTGCAGAGAACATTTTGAACTTGCTAGTCTGACAGCTGTTCACAATCGCCTGTCTCTTAAGGTAACCTTGTACTAACAGGGTTGCAGTGTTCGGGCCAAGCACTGGGCTATGTCTTTTCCATTGTGTTATGTATAAATGTGAGAATGTCAAGTTATGCATTGTTGTTGTAACTTAATGGCTTAAAGCTCAAATTCCATAATAAATTATACAGACCTTTTAAAAAGCAACGTCTGAGAAGCTTGAGGGTTTTTTCTGTGCTATGCTTGTTTAAATGGATCTGACACACGCAGCATTAGCAGAGCACATGGACTTAACTTCTTGCTGGATAGCTAAGGGGGAGATCTCTTAAGCATGTTGTAGAATTTCCCCTGTGTAACTAACCTTGGCTGGCTGCAAGTTGCCTACCCTGGTGGTTTTGCTTTTCCTAGTTCAGTGAGGAGGGGGAAGGTAAGATGGAAAAAGTCAAGGGTCCAAGATATGAAAGTTACCAGGCTAAACCAGATTGATTGCCATATAAACAAACCTAATACCCTTCTTCCTAGGCTTAACTTCACTCCTGACTCCTAACTTCCTTCCTTGAGTGGAGGTAGGAGGATGGGGAAGGAAAACTGTGGTTAGTCCATAACACTTGGTCTCTGCTCTTCCCTCCTCATCTCACTTTTCATCTGCTCTGTGAGCTTCCCTCTCAGGACCTGCCGTTCTCCAAGAACTGCTCCAATATGGATCCTCTCCATGGGTTATAGACTGCTACAGGGGTATCACAGGTACTGCCAGTCTGGCACAGGGGCTCAGCTGTGCCAGCTTGGGCTGGGTCCAGGCAGCCCTGCCTTTTCCTCTCCTTACAAAGGCCATGTTGCAACACACCCCCTTCCACCCTGCCTGGTGAACACTAATCTGCAAAAGCAAGTTTCATCTTTCCACCTACTAAACAATGCAGAAGCATACAGCAAATGCAGTAACGTGTTTGAGTGTTTTGATCATGCACAGGGTATTGAAATGTAATAGTCTGCAGAAACACCTGAGGTTAACTTTTAAATTTTTACAGTTACAGAGCAAGTTGCAGAATCACAGAACATTAGTGATTGGAAGGGACCTCGAAAGATCACCTAGTCCAACCCCCATGCCAGAGCAGGACCACCTAGACCAAGTCACACAGGAACACATCCAGGTGGGTTTTAAAACTCTCCAGAGAAGGAGGCTCCACAATCCCCCTGGGCAGCCTGTTCCAGTGCTCTGCCACCCTCACTGTGAAGAAGTTCCTTTTCATATTTATGTAGAACCTCCTGTGTCCCAGCTTATACCCGTTGTCCCTTGTCCTCTCGTTAGATGACATTGAGCAGAGCCTGGCTGCATCCTCCTAACAACCACCTTTTGCATATTTATAAACATTAATGAGGTCACTGTTCAACCTCCTTTTCTCCAAGATAAAAAGAGACCCAGCTCACTCAGCCTCTCCTCAGAAGGGAGGTGTTCTACTCCATCATCTTCGTAGCTCTGTGCTCAACTCTGCCCAGCAGTTCCATGTCCTTGAACTGAGTGGCCCAGAACTGGACACAATACTCCAGATGGGGTCTCACCAGGGCAGAGTAGAGGGGGAGAAGAACCTCTCTCAATCTGCTAACCACCCCCCTTCTAATCCACACCAAGATGCTGTTGGCCCTCTTGGCCACAAGAGGGTGACACTGCTGGCTCATGGTCATCCTGCTGTCTACCAGGCCCCCCAGGTCCCTTTCTCCTACACTGCTCTCCAACAGGTCAGTCCCCCAACCTGTACTGGTACTTGGGGTTGTTCTTGCCCAGATGCAAGACTCTAAACTTGCCCTTGTTATACTTGATTAAATTTCTCCCTGCCCAGCTCTCCAGCCTGTCTAGGTCCTACTGAATGGCAGCAGAGGCTGCTGGGTGTTGGCTACTCCTCCCAGCTTTGTGTCATCAGCAAACTTGCTGACAGTGCTCTCTAATCCCTCATCAAAGTAATTAATGAATAGATTGAATAGGACTGGTCCCAGTACCAGCCCTTGAGGAACTCCACTGGATACAGGCCTCCAACCAGACTCTATTACTTTGCCATAAGCTGTAGTATAAAGTTCCAACCAAAAGCCTAAAATCTATACGAAGGGGTTTTTTAACCATTTTGTTTGTGGAGGGTACTGCTGCATAGAAAGTAGCCCAACTGTGCTTCAGTAGATGTAAAGCATTTAGGTGCAGGTTTAGAGCACAAGCTCAGGGCTGTTACTGCTAACAGTGAGATGGCAAACACCTCAGGTTTTAGGAGGACTGTCTAGACTTGGAACAGGCTTTTAATAAATGCTGCTTTAGTTGGTCTAATCTCAACTCTGGGATGCCATACAAGTCTAACCCCTAATGACTCAAGAACACTTCTTACCAGAAGATTATGTTGCAGGAGACAAGAGGTCGATGGGATTTTCAATCCAAGCAATTTAGCAACTTAAATTACTTGGAAAGAGAAAGCCAAAGGACAGTATTGACCTTGTGTTATTGATCTGGTACTTCATAAAAATTTGAGAAGCAGACACAGGTTTAAAATTACTTTCATTTATCAAACAGTATTATGTTAGGAGTAGCCAGCTTTTAAAGTTGTTTTCCTTTAGTCCCAGGGCTTAAATAACAGCAGCTATTCTGCTATCAGCTTAAAATAATAGTTTGGCAGACTCCTTCCTTAGTTTCCACAAGACATGGCCTCCAGCACTGGAACAGTGCTCTGACTATATGCTTTAGAGGAAAAAGGCTATTTTGATTTTGGTAGCTGCAGAGCAACTGCCTAGGCAAGTGAGAAGAGGCTTGTGACTTGGATGTCTGTGAAAGCAGTGGGGCCCTTTTTTTCCCCCCACTGCAGAATGTTCCAACAAGTATGAAATAGTTGCAGTACCACACCTACTGTTGGTATGAGGCACTCAGTATTCTGTAAAGATTTAGTCATCTTGAAAAGGCAGAGGACTGCTGTAAGCCTACAGCACCTAAGGCTTCATCTCTGCCTTTAGCTTATCACCTTCTACAACTACCTGTAAATGAAAACAAGAGTGAGGTGGGTCTCTGCTCACAAGTAAAAAGACAGGATGAGAGGAAATAGCCCCAAGCTGCGTCAGGGGAAGCTGATTTGCCATCAGCAAAACATTCTTCACTGAGAAGGTTGTAAAGCATTGGAACAAGTTGCCTAAGGCAGTGGTGGAATAGCAGTGACTCAGCAGTGCTGGGTTAATGACTGGACTTGGTAATCTGAAAGGTTTTTTCTGATCAAAATCATTCTGTTTTTCTGGTCAGCATCTAGCTAGAAGTTGTATCCAGCTTCTAAGAGGTCTTACACAGTAAAGACAGGGCAAATAGGAGCATACTTTAAAACAAGTACATTATTTCTTAATAGTTGAGATGTAGACAGTGAGTGCCAGATATTGATTCTAAATTTGCTGTGAAGCAAGTTTCCTTTATGTTGCTCCACAAAATAAGAAATTCACCTTCTATACAGATACCAGAAAGGAGGCTGGGGTGGGACAGCCTCCTGTTAATCATCAGCAAGTGATAGGCCTAAAGGAAATGGCTTCAAGTTGCACCAGGGGAGGCTGGGATGAATTACAAACAATTTCTTCACTGAAAGGGTCATTAGGCATTAGAACAGACTGCTCAGGGATGTCATGGAGTCACCATCACCTGGACATATTGAAAAGACACGTGAACCCTGGTGCTTAGGGACCTGGTGTACTGGTGACCTGAAGTGCTGGATCAAAGGTTGGACTCTTGTATTAAAAGCCTCTTCCAACCAGAGAGATTCTGAATTAGAGCTTGTAGGGCACAAGGACAGCACTGACAAACTGAAGCACATGTATCAGAAAAAGCTTTATTGTTTAAAGGAATAAAATGTTATTTATAGTGTTTTGCATTATTAATCCAGCTGTTGAAGTTTACAATATACAATTAATTGGTACAGAACACTGGCAGGGTTGGGGCTTTTTTGCCAGTGGTGGTCAGTGGTTTCATTTTGATGTTTTTGTCTCTGATGGATTTTCCCCGGTGTCTAGTGTCTTCAGCAATCGGAAAAGGCCGGCTGCTTCTCGTATCCGACTGAACTCAATGCAGAATGCTTGCACTTCTATAAACAAGTCCTGTACATTAATAATTTTGTTTCTGATCAAAGACTGAAGAAAAACACAAACAAGGCGTACCAGGCGGTTCTGAAAGAGAAGAGATGTGGTTTCACAATCCAAATACCTGTTGGCAACCCGGTCAGTTAAAGGACTCTCAGCAGTACAAGTGGGGCCTTTCACAAGCACTGTGGCTTCAGCATTAGTCTTGTTGCCAAGCTCTGAATGTGCTGCCCCTGCTCCTCCATCTTCCATGTTACTCCTGTGTGTAGCAAAGGCACACCTCTGCTCCACAGGACCGTACTTCTGGGTACAGGAGCTTTCTGAATATTAATCCCACGCACAAACAAAGCGCCAGATCTACCTGGGCACTGTATGCAACTTCTTTATTATATAATCACTGAATAATTCAATGTCAGATGGGATCACAGCTTAAAATGATGTCACAACTAGGGTCTTGCTTAGTCTTATTTTCTACAATAACAAAGAAAATCAAACATGCTGCACAACTCAAAATTCCTGTCAACACATGATCGGGGCTCTCCAGATGGGAAATGACAGCAACAGGACCTTGCTCTGTAGGATGTGCTCTACTGCTATGTTAGCACGACCCCCTTGCTCGACCTTAGAAGGAAAGGGAGCAACAAGGGCACCTAGTTCAAGAACAAGCCCTCAGAACTCCAGGCTCATGCCCCACATGATCCAGGGAAAAAGACATGTTCTCAGAAGTGTTGCTCATTTCTCAGGGCTGCTTAGAAACCCTGAAGTTGGGGTGGAGTGAGTTGGTAAGTGGAGACCTAGAAGCAGCACCTACAATATGTCAAATCCCATCATTAGCCATCTGCCTTATACAAAGTACATTTTTCCTCAAGGACAAAAACAGATCTTACTTTAAAGTCACCTCATACTACTCATTGTGAGAAAGATTAATCCAAATCTCTCTTCTTCCTAGTAACAACAGGATCAGTAGAGGAAATGGTTGCAGGTTGTTCCAGGAGAGGTTTAGGCTAGATGTTAGGAAGAAATTTCTTAACTAAAAGGGTGGTTGGAGAACAGGCTGCTCAGGGCAGTGGCAGAGTCACCATCCCTGGAGGTATTTAAAGGACACAAGCCTAGGGACATGCTTTAGTGGTGACCAGGCAGTGCTGGTTTAAAGGTTGAACATGATGATCTTAAGGGTCTCTTCTAAACAGTAAGATTACTTAAAAGCAAACAAATATAGAAATAATGTTAGACAGACTAGATTCTGTGTATCAAGTGTTTTACATTACCCAACACTGAAAACAAAACAGCAACTATTTTTACAGGAACTGAGCTTACTACTGCAGAGTTCAGTATTTGTACCAAAAGAATTCAGAAGCTAAACAACTTACGTCCTTCGCTGCAATCAGAAAGGCACTGCACGTTTCTGTGCAGCACTATTTAGTAACAGAAGCAAGTAATAATTTGAGGAACATGCCAGCATGTGCCAGCTGACTCCCAGTGTCTTGAGGATCGTGCCTCTTTCAGTTCCACCACGAGTGGTTTTGTACCACACTTTTCAAACAAAATGTCTTCTGTCACAGTAGCTGAGGCCTCATTTGCAGCATAACAATGTTAGATCTCAGAAGCTTTGCGTGCTACGTGGTGATCAGTGTTCCTTGACCCTCTGTTCTTTTTTGTACCCTGTGTGCCTGAAGCACAGCTGCTCTGTGCTCTCAGCAGGCCCCCTGAGCAGTGCCCCAGCGTGGGCATACTCTAAGCCACAGCACAGGTCTGCTGCTGTTTTGTTATCCTCCCACCAAATGTAGGAGGCACAGCTGCTCAGCAGGTCACAGATCAAGCAGCCCATGTGTATCCGAGCAGAGTCAAAGCACAGAAGCATCAGCAGCCACCAGAAGATAAATGGTTAGTCATCATCTGGAAGGGTACTGAGACCAAGACAGAGGGGGCTTTGCTGCTATCTAAAAGTCACATTACACCCGCATCCTGTGTACTGCACACAATTTTCATCCCTGCAGCTATAGGATATAGTAGAGCTATGGAAAAGGCAACAGAGGAGGTCACCAAAAACAAGCTTAAGGAAAAGGAGCAGCTGCTTTGTTGCAAGAGACTGAAGACATTGCAGTCATTCAGTACTGAGAGGGAAAAGCTGAGGCAAGACTTGGTCAATCTTCACAAAGCCCTGGGTAAACCAAACACTGAACCTTTTTTCACCAGTGATGTAGCCAAGAAACAAGTTCTGCCAGGCACTTGGTGAAAGCAACAGATTGGTTTGGGTTACAAGTAAGTACCTCTGCACCAAAGCTGTGGAAACCTTCCCAGGGGGTAAAGATCCTTGAAGTGGCTGCAGCTTGCATGCTGGTACTAAGGAAATACAACAGGCTTGGGAAGTGGAGAGTATGGCATTAAGAAGAAATAATACAGGAGGTTTTTACTTTCTGGGGACATTCACAAGCTCCTGTCGTCATGACTGAAGGGAAAGACTTCCAAGCAAGTTCTGCAACATCATCTCAAAATGTCTGGATGTGGTGGGCACACTTGTATGGAAAAGAATCTTGAGGCATAAAACTAAGCTGAAGGTAAACTACTAACACTGGGGGTGGTGAAACAGCACAGTAACAGATAAACCTTTGTATGTAAGGCATCAAGTCACATAAAACTGCAGTTTTGGCAGGGATAAGTGTCTACAGAGACAAAGGGAATAGTAATTACCTATGAAGTCTCACTAAAAGGTGAAGATACATCTGTTAAACACTATAAACAACTGTGCAGTGTTAGGGGAAAAATCCCACATACTACTGAAATAGTCAGTAAGACAGAATAACTTAATGCTATCAGCCTTATAGAACCTTGGCAGAGCAATACATGGGGCCCCTTCTCCTAACCAGTTTAGTTAAGTACTCACCTGCATGTACTTGTCTTTGATCTGTTCACAGGTAGAGATACAGTTGGAGATATAAAGATGAATAAATTCAGGTGGAAGATCAACTGCAGTAGTAAGCCTGTTCCAAATTAAAAATATCCAGTGGTTTATGAAGCCATAAATCTAGTGATTCCATTGAAAAAAAAAGGTGAGTGAAACAAATGACATCAGTGTATTCCCATATGGAGTTGATTTCTGACACCACAGAGACATATTTCTAACCATTTAGATTTATTCATTAGGAGTCTAAAATGTTTAACTCTGACACAGTACAGAAGCTGAGCTGGATGGGATTCTAGTGTATTTGAGACACCTAGAAACATCTGCTGTGTATTAGACCAGTCCACAACGCTAGTTTTCAATTTACAGTGAAGCCCCCAAGCTGCCTGAATGCCAAGGTTCTCCTGCAATGAGCACTGCAATACAATTTTGCCTCCTCGTATTTCAGTGGCAGGTACTACATCTAGATGCTCAGCTCCTTCCCATAAGCATTCAACTGGAATTAACTCCTTTGTTATGGCAAAAGGAATGTTCCTTTACTTTCTTCACATCCCAGTTTTAGCCCTAGGAACTGAAACACGAGTATCTACAGTTCAAATAGCCTTGCCTAGATGAAAGTGTTAACTAGAGATTAACAGTGGTGCAATACTCTCTGAAGCTACAGAGGAACTGGAGAACTATTGCAAAGAACCACACTGGTGTATTTTTAAGGGTTAACAGCAAAGCACACCCACTGTGGTTTAACTATACTGACTACTACAGTATTTAAGCTGCCAGTTTAACTAAAAAGCAATACAGCTCCCTTAAGACTTACACAGAGGAAGTGTAGAACTGCCATAAAGCTACAACAGAATTTGACTGAAGTAATTCAAGAGTGAAAGGTGGGGCAACAGGGAAACCAGTGCATGTTTTAGATGTGTTTCAGTTTCAGGTTTGTCTTATTTCACTTACAAATCAGCTTCTCCCTGTTTGCACTGACATGGTCATTTGGCAGCCTGAGAAAAGCTACAGTGGTTAGGGTATGGGAGAGCCAGTATGCCTGACTGGTGATGTACCTAACATGGCCAGAAGTAAAAGCTCTCTTCTTACCATTATTTTCTCTGCATTGTGATCATTAGCCCAACTTGAGGGCAGTGCCTGCTGTCAGTCTGCACTAATGGCAAGATGCCTATTTCAGAAATGTTTTTCCCTCAAATGATATTTAAGTTCAACCCACTCTGCTACCAAGAGACTGCTGATCAAGACTGACTTGGTAGTTCATTCAGCAATCACCAAGAAATGGAAGAAGTTATCAGGAGAGATGTACTTTTGTAGGTTGTGGGAATTAGCAGCCTGAGAAGTTCTCAGTGAAGTGGCTGCTACTCTGGGTTGTATCTATATGCACAAGATATTCCCCAAGAAGCAGGATTGCTATTAACAATACCACCTTTTGTTGGTGTAAGCCACATTAAGAATGCAGCTTGTGTTGAAGCAGATTAGCTGCATGGTATTAACTTTTTGCAGAGGAGTCTCACAGCAACCGCCCTTTGTCCCGCTGCAGTCTGCTATCTTCCACACAAACATACCTCAAGAAAGATCAAAATTAACAAGTTCCAGATGCCCTAATAAAACACAGCTGCTACCCTCTGCTGAAAAAACTGAAGCTAGAGAGGAAGCTAATTTTTAGATAGAAGAATATGAATTCTTCATCAGGAAGAACTGGACTGTAACCCCATGGAGGGAGTGACAGTCACTACAGTGACAAACACTCACACATTCACTAATTGGTCATTTTGTAAGTCAGTAACTAAACTTTCAGCTTCTTGGGACACAGGACACATGCCTGCTCATGAAACTTACACACGCATCAGGAACTTGACACCTGAATATTAGTTTAGACCTATTACAGACTGCTATGACAGATTCCCTTATGTGATACCCACTTGAATATTGTTTTGACCTGAACAGATCAGTCTGATAAAATTATTTTCTAGTGATTAATCAACTCCAGTTGAAGCTACTCACAACGTACCATGCACTTCCCCATTCTTTGCAAAGTGAAAACACTTTACTGATCTTAAAGAGTAACAGCGGTTTCTTTAAGGATCTCCACTCTTGGAGCGGGGACAAAGATTAACTGGCACAGCATCTGCACAAGAAACATGCTTCTCACCAGTACCCAAGACAGTAAATTACAGTATCAATGTATATGAAAATCACAATTTTAATTAAACCAAAGATTGTAATGATTATATACAATTACTCTGAATGTAAATGTAGTATATATGCCTCCACCATCATATCCTTCTACTGGGAAACTGAGCATTTTCCTGTTACACTGCAGTTTTGCCCCTGCTAACAGGAAGCTGTTAACACTGCAGTACTATTTTCAGGTAGAACTAGAACTGCTGTAAAAAGGAACTTAAGAATTAGTAGCATTCTCTAAACTTAGTACTGAAAATGTTTGAGAGGTTTAATTCTTTACTACCAACCCACAGGTAACTTTGCAAACTTGGTGTGGAGTAGTGCTCAGTAAGGTGCTACATGAAAAATAAGTGATGCCTCTACGAAAAAGAGACTTAAGACAGTCCCACAGCCACAGAGCAACAAATCCACAGCACACTCTTCCTCTGCAGGATTTATTAGAGCACTCCAAGTCTCCTTATTAACAGTATTAAAAAGATGAAACGCTACAAACAGCATAGAGAAAGTGAAAAGGGAGTCATAGTTTGACACACTCTTCCTTCACTGTGATCCAACTAGTCACTGCAATTCCTGTTACTTTTGGTAGTCCCTGGAATGCACCCAAATAGAGAGCATGGCCAGCCTCAATCACTTAATAACCATTCCATTACTTATGTTACATACTCAAAGAAAAACTTCCTTGGACTTGAGACCATACTCACCGATTTACAACTTCCATTGAATGCAAGGACATGTCCATGTTGACCAAGACAGAAAAATACTCTGTTATCTGACTAGACTGCATCAGTTTCAGCAACATTTCTATAGCTACCAGAGGATTGTTTTCAACCAGGTCTGGCAGTTTGGCAGGAGTGAGACCAATATGGTAAACAAGCTTGGGGTCCTTTTCCAGTTCTCCAAGGAGCTGTAAAAAAACAAAACAGTTTTCCCTTGACTATTCATATTGCTGCTTGAGGAAGCTAATATAATGTATGTAAAGCTGCAGGAAAATTATAACCCTTTGGATGCAGGCATCTCTGTTGAAAAACACCAGGGGCATACTTTAAAATTTCTATGTTAAGGCAACTGTGCCCATAAAAGCTTTAATAAGGCATTTAGCAGTCTTTCATCGGTGCCTGGCAAGGAAGGGAGGAGTTTAGTTTCCTGTCCAGGAAAAAGAAACCTCAGTTCTGAGTTCATTGTTGGCAGAAAAAGTTCTGCTAATAAAGGACACTTTATACTGCTAGCATCAAAAAACCCCTATTGAAATCAGGGGTAATTTCCTCAAATTGAGGAATAAAACCTGCGCTGGCATTTCTGAAATAATATGGAAGCTTTTGATAAGCAGTAAATATGAAAAGGGTTTTTTATAGCAAGATTTTTTCCATGCAGAGAAATACTGGTCCCACTTAGCGATCAACTGTAACTGTGTCCAGTATTATAAGGTTTAATGTTTGATTAACAAACCCAAGTCAAAACGCTTGCGTTTTTACACTGTTCTTGCAATCTGCTGAATCCAAATGCAGATCACTTAAAGTGATCCAAACTTTCTAGAACACACGAGTTAATAGACAGCCTGTTAGAAAAATCACTTTAGACAGTAAAGTGCACGATGGTTACCTGTGTTTGCTGTGGGGAAGTCAAGGGACTTTTGAAAGCTTTTGCCATGATTCTTTTTATCTCGACTCCAGTGCTGTTCTTAACACACATGGACTTGTCCCACTGAATTGTGTGATCAGGCTCTATTGGATTTAACCAGGCCAACTCGTCCTCGCAGATATGGAGTGGAGGTGGTGGTCGAATAAACTCCGGTCGAAAGTGACCTAAAACAGCAACAATGGGAAACAGCTTTTAAGCTTCAGTTACTCAGTTGTACATCAGTACAGGAAGACACACCAAAGTCCCCATTTCTTTAAGCTATTCTAACAATGGGAGCAGCATTACTACCTCATTTGCTTTCCAGAAAAAGGCTTATTTCTGCTTTTCAATGATGCTGTTATGTATCAGCCTATTTTCCTCTTGATCGCAATCACTATGTTAATGTCTTTCTGGGGTTTTTCCTTCAACAGTTTGGAAGGTGTCAACAGTTGATGCAGACCTTGGCAGAGAGGACTAAGATCTGAGGGATGCCAGACCCTGTGGTTTAGCCAACAGATGACACGGGTAAGAGTTTGAAGGCAGGCTCCACCAGATTGTTCAGTCTGGAAATGTGAATGCTATAGAGTCTGATCTGGAAACAGCCTGATGTAGCGTTGCTCTGTCATCCTCATTCCCACTTCATACCTTGAAAATACTTCTGAATTATGTTTCACATGGAGCAGTATAGGAACAGAATGTCAGGTTACAGAAACAGATGTGAAAATGCACATACTTTCTATAGGAGGTTTTGGTCCACTCACTAAGGCTTCCGTGATCTGAGAGGCAACGGAGCTGTCAAAACCGGAGTTGGAAGAATCTGGGTCAGGATCACTCAGAATGCTGGGGAAACTGGCCTTGCTCTGCGTTGGCAACTCGGACTGACGTTCTGAAAAAAGGGCCAGTCCGTAATATTAGAGCATAAAATTGAGACAGACGCCTGGAATACTAAAAGTAGTGAGAAACAAGCAGCTTTAGAGAAGAACTAGCTTGAAAGCAAAGTGGATAATATCAACACGAAATTGCAGTAGTGGATCAGGCAGCTAGTACTCAGAGTGTCAGCTGACAGGTGAGGGACAGAGGTATGCAGCGAGTCTAAAGAAACAGAAGTGAATCTGAAATGCAGTCTTGACTTTGGAACAGGTAAATAACTGATGTAACCTGTGCCAAAAGCACATTACTTGGTTCCCATGGTACTCCTGAAAGAGTTCACATGCGATATCTGGTTTTGCAATCACTTGTCAGAGCAGAGAAGGGAAAAACCTGCACAGGTACATTTACAGGCTCTGCAATGATAATGGTCATAACTAGACCTGAAGAAGGCAGCTATTCATATTTGTCCAGCGTTTCAGTGGCATCGCATCAGCTGCTTCAGCATTTGCTGTCAAGCTATGGAAAGTGCTTATGTGGACAAGGATGGAGTTTAGTTGTTACTCAATTTGAAACAGACATCATTAAAGCAAACCTGAGAGGAGCAGAGTCTTTAAAGGCAAAATTACAGAAGACTTCAAGAAACCAAGTAAAGAATTATGGGGCTCAGTACACACACAGTCAGAATTTCAGGTGGTGTTCTTTACAATCTCTCCCTCCCCTGTATCTGAAGACTTAATGGCTCATCTATATTCTGTGTCCTGTTTTGAGAGATCATGCTTTCCATTGCTTTGGCAAACTCAAACCATCCACAGATAAAAACCAGATGAAAACCCCTGGCACTCTTTCCCCTTCACCCCTTAATCTGCTGCTTATTGTTCTCTTTTAAGACTTAAGCAAACTAAAGTCCAAAGTGGCTGGTATCACACAAAGAACCTCTTGAAAGAGTTCCTCTTGAAGCTAACCCCTCCTTTTCCTGCTCAATGAAGCATGGTGCTGTCAGATTCAGTGTACTGTCCCTACCACTTACAAGCAAAGTGTGCTCACTCCATTTTGTGCAGTCAAACTTTTGACCCTTTCTAGTTTCCTGCACATAACAATTTCATGACTCTAGCCAAGCCCATAAGAGATGCTGAGAGTGTTGAAAGGATCATCAAAATAAAGCACCACCCATTGCTAACTTATTTTTTGGCTTTTTGTCCTGCTTTATCCAATTATTTCATAGATTTGCTCTCTGAAGCAGCACAGGAAGGCATGTTTTTCTGTTAAAGGTAACTAGCACATTTTTCAGTTATCTGACTTTCAATTTTTATTTTTTGAAGTCCAAATAAGCTGGTTTACAAAACATGTCTTCTACATTATAAACTGTTTCACTCACTCATCTGTGAATGCTTTGGATTTAGCCTCTGAACAGAAAGGTTAGTTTAACAAATTAAGTTCTGTGGGTGAAAAGAATAAAGGGCATTGGACATCTTTCTTCAGTCCTTTCAGTTTATAGTCCAGAACTTAAATCAGTGATTTACTGACAGATTTGTATCCTCAATCTCAAATTATTAGCAAAGCTTTGTTAGAAATATAAAAATTTTAGATACAGTCTTTCAGTTCACTGATTTTAGAGGCATGACTGAGCCTTTACTTACATGTATTAAAGCTCAAACACCTCACACTCCCTGCTTGAAAAATTAAGGCTGGATGAACAGTTTCAGACAATAGGAAGAAAGAACACGAACACAGTGATTTAACAGGAAAGACTACAGTGTCTTGAACTAACACAAATTAAAAATAATCTGAAAACAATCACTGAGGTTCTCTTGTGGAGCTCGTGGGTTTTTATTTTTACAGGTAAAAAGAATCTTTATTTGATCCTTAAAGGATCCTTAAGTGTATTAGAAGTTCAACTTCAATACAGGTCAGTTACCCTTAGATCAAATAAGGGTTGGAAGACAGAGGCACATTCCCAGAAGACCCAACTTGCAACTAGAAGAAAATTACACATTTGATATGGTAATACACCACATTTGATATGGAAATGCATCAAAACCAGGTTAGGGAGAAACCAAGGCTTGAGTGAACTTCCTGTAGACCAAAGGGAGAGAAGAACAAAGCTACTTTTAGTACTTGCTCCCAAGATGCTGTATTCCAACAACAGTGGTGAGAAAGGGAGAAGACATGACCATAAAAACCAAAAAACTAGAAGAACTACCATACAGCTGCAAGTGAATTGTCCCAATAAGCTCAAGCTGAGAAGTATTTGTCTCCTGCCTTTACAAAAACAAAACGAAAAATAAGGACTGAGATAAACTGACTGAAAAAATTTCATGCTTTCTAAATCATTTAGAAATCATCCTGCTCTAGCCTTGCATTCCTCTCAGAAACGACAATTTTGAAAGGCCACCAAGTTTTACAGGTTAAGTTTTGTGAAACACGGAAAGAAATGGTGCAAACCCAACACTACAAACATTGTGTCTAAGCACCTCCATCCTGCACTAGCTTCACTGTGCATACAGAATCCTCAGGAAGTAAACACCGAAGACTTCTGAGAACGTCACAGACCTTCCAAGACACCAAAGTTGAGAAGCATCACAATACTAAAATGAACAAAATATTTATCTCCTAAAGAAGTGAACAGAAAGCACACATTTATTCAGGGGAGCTACAGGAAGCAGCCTGGGAAAGAGCTTTTTCAGATGCAGCTTGTTTTGTTACACAGCTCCCACAACTGCTCCTGAGCAAGTAACAATGTACATTTGCTGCATTATATAAACAATGACACAAGCACGTCTTGTGGGGCTTCATTTTGCCAAGCACCATTAATGACTTTCTACTGTACTTTAAGCCATCAGTGTCTTCTGAAAGTACAAATTAAAATGCATGGCCTGGAGTACCCATCCATACAGCTACAGTTTTGAGGTTCTCTACATGTTTCATTTTTAATGAGAACAAATTGTTCAGAAGCAAACGCAATACTGAGGGGAAAATAAATACAGCCAAAGGAAAAACAACCACCAGGGTTCTTTAAGGCATCACATAGGCCTTAAGCTGGACATCACAAAAATTTACTGAAGTACTCTAGAAACAGAGACTGGATGAACAGAACAAAGAAGCAGAAGGGTTTGTCTAAACCATGACAGTATGTTAGGTATTAGATTTGCATTTCCAAAAGATCCCACAGTCTGAAAACAGTGGGCAGGACACCAGAGGGCATTTTCACTCTCTGGAAAAGGAACAGCACATCACAGCATAACAAATCAATGTCAGATTCTACAGAAGAAAAACTATGACAGCAAGACAGTGAAACAGTTTAGGTTGGCACGGACCTTGGAGATCATCCACCAGCAGGCCAGAGAGTCTAGTTAGTGTCTGACCTCAGAGCAATATACCACACTGTACAGATACAAAAGCAGGCTGTTTTCATGCAAGCCAGTTCATCTGCACACACCTACCAATGAAACACTACTTTTTGATGCTCAAAATGGCTTCTTGTTCCAAATAATACTTTCTATTTCAAATCAGCTGCAGATGTGACTCATCAGTCAACGTGATCAGAACAATCATGTTCCTGCTCCTTTTCTCCTGTCAAAGGATAAGCATCATCTTGCTTTTCTTTCAATCTAGTAGAAGTAGACCACCTTCCCCCTCTTGAGCTAATGCTGTAAGAGCTGACTTTTCCAAAACTAAAGATATAACTGTAACAGTCGAAGTGCAGGGTACAGCTGAAGTACTGGTATGCAACAGCTATGTTTACTTGCACTAGAAAATATTAGAAATACTGCAAGGTGCAAAAAGGTATAATAAAATCACATTAAAAAAATCACCTAACCCCCTCAAACCTTTAGATTAAATTCCACTGTAGCCTGCATGTTTAAGGCAATGACTTAAAATATAAGCTTCAAAAGCTGTTTCTTAGGTAGGATAAAACAGCTACGACATGTTTCTACGTGCGTGAACATGGGCTTGAGGAACCCTAGAGCATAGTTCAGCCTTTTAAATATTTAGGATAGGAAAGAATGTTTCTCAGGTAGTTCACAGCCACACTACAGCAGGCATTTCCATTCATAAGTGAACCTCAGCCACGAGTCTTCCTCACCTGCTAATGCCAGCTGAAGCCCACTTATGTCCACTGACTGAGCCATGTTTCCCACATCCATTGAAGCAATCTGCCGAGGAGTTTTCTTGAACAGTTCTCTAGGGGGGGCCAACATCAGCTGAGAAAGAAAGAATTTTTCTGGAGGAGTTATGGGAGGTAAGAAGCCTGTGGAGACAATGAAAAATAATCAACAGTTTTCAAGGAAGAACCATTAGAAGTTTCCATATGCATTGCACAGAGCAAGCAAAACTAAAATGCAGACAGATGTGTTACTTCTGGTAAGAGCAGTGCAACTGAAGAGTCTTTGTGGGTACATGCAAAACCTATCTATGCAGGTCCTAAAAGTGATGTAATACTCAGAGGGGTTGGTCTAGATAATCTGTAAAAGGTTGCTTCCAACCCAAATCATTCTGTGATACGGGGAAAATACAGCATTAGGCTGGTTAGTATGATGCATCACAACACAGAATCTAAGATGATTTTGGTCGTAAAGGACCTTAAAGATCACCTGTTTCCCCACAGTCAGGGTCTCCACCTGACACAGGGCACCCCCATAGTGAGGAATTTCTTCCCCAAGATCTAATCTAAATCTTCCCTCTTCTAGATTAAAGCCATTACACTCTATACTAGAGTCTCTCACATACAGTCCATTCAACCACCAAACTCAGCAGCCGGTTCCAATGCCTGATGAGCCTTTCAATGAGGAAGTTTTCCCTAATGTCCAATCTAAACTACCCCTGGTACAACTTGAGGTCATTTCCTCCTGTCCTATCACTTGTTGCTCATGAAAGAGAGACCAGTGGGGCAATTAACTGACACAGACTCCACAATAAGAATAGACAAAGACAAATCAATTGAACTGTTCCATGCCCTTTTATACACTCTTATCACTACTATTATCACTTGGCTTCATATCACTGGTTACAATAACATTACATAGCCATTATTCCTTAAACTCACAGGTCACACAGTCTCCTAAGAAGAAGAGTCTCTGAGAAAAGTAAGACATGTATCAAAAACAATGCATTCGTTAGTCTGCAGCTTTAGCTTCATTATCTTGCTCAAGGACAGAGCCTGTACAGGCTGTTCCCACCCACAGATCAGCACTCATCTCTCTACAACCTCCTTTCAGGTAGTTATAGACAACAATAAGATCTGACCCTCAGCCTCCTTTTCTCCAGACTAAACAGTCCCAGCTCCCTTGGCTGCTCTTCATAAGGCCTGTTCTCACACCTTCATCTTGTTGCCCTACTTTGGGCCCACTCTGGCACCTCTGTGTCTTTCCTCTACTGAGGTGCCCACAACTGAACACAGTACTCAAGGTTTGGTCTCAGCAGTACGGGGGACAATCACTTCCCTGCTCCTGCTGGCCACACCATTTCTGATACGAGCCAGTTCCATCCCGACAACCCTTTCCATGAAGGAAGTTTATCTTGCTGCCTAGTCCCATGCATTTAAGAGGTTTGCCTCGTCGCTTTAAAGCTGCCTCAACCCTCCTACCACCCCTAGGCTTTACAAGGGCTTTCTCCCCAGGTTTCTGTGTTACGACCCCACTGAGGGATGTGTGTGACACCCAGCTCGCCCCACAGGGTCCGTGTCGGGCCTCACCAGAGAGGGGCGTCCGCTCCGCCTCGTCGCCGCCGCGCTCGGGCGCGGGATTCAGCAGGTGGGCGAAGACGGCGGCGAAGGGGTTTGCGGCCAAGGGCTCGGTGCGGTACATCTCCCACAGCAGGTAGAGCGCGGTGAGGCGCTGCGCCGGGCTGGGCAGCAGGTCTGGCTGCTGCAGGAGGAGGACGAGGACGGAGCCCAGGCGGAAATGCTCCGCTTTGCCGAAATAATGATGGAAGGCGCTGGAGAGGCCCTCGAAGGTGCTGCCGCCTGCCTCCTCCGACACGATGCTCAGGAGGCTCGACAGCTCCTTGGGCGAGAGGCTCATCCTGACCGACGGCGCCTCCCCCGACGGCTCCGCGCCGCCCGCCGCCGGGCTGCTCCCCCCGCCGCCGCCGCCACCGGGCATCCGCCGTCGCGTCCGCCTCGCTTTACGGCGCGGACGTAAAAGCGACGCTGACGCGATTGATGGAGGAGGCGGGGCTGGGGAGGGGGATCGGCGCTCCCGCCCGCTCCCATCGATCTGCGCGGCGACGCTCCGTGCGGGCCGGGAGGGGGCGCGCGGCGGCGCGAGTCAGCCTGCGCCCTCTGGCGGCCTCTGCCGCACCCCTTTCCCGCCAGAGCACCGGCGGGAAGTTCCTGCCCTGCTTGTCCTGCGGAAAGGAGCTCTCCGGCGGAGGCACGGCGGGGAAGCGGAGGAGTCTGCGGAAGTTTAGGGCCAGTTAGAACTCGCTGACAACTGCACCTAGGGATTCGGTTGTGAAGTTTAGGAAGCAGATTGCGAATTCACGATCTCTGCAGCTGGAAGAGACCTTCAAGATCGTCTAACGATTAACTCAGCACTGCCAGATCACCGCTAAACCACGTCCCTAAGCACCAGGCACACGCGCTGTTTAAATACCTCCACGGATGGTGAGTCGACCTCTACCCTGGGCATCATATTCCAATGTCTGTTTTGGCAAAGATATTCTTCCCAACATCCAGACTGAATCTCCTCTAGTGCCGCTTGCATCCGTTCCCTCTAGTCCCATCAGCCTGCCACCAGGGAGAGGAACAGCTGGTGAAGGATCCAGCTCTAACGCAGCTGAGATGAAGAACTCGAGAAAGCATAGAACTGGTGAGGCCACAACTCAAGTAGTGTATTCTGCTTTGGGCACCTTAATACAAGAAAGATGCTTTACTCACACTCTTGACTTCTGGCCACTGGCTACTTAGGTACTTCCCAAGTTGGAGACTAAATATTCATCACCATCACTCCCAGTCCCAAGGAAGACTTTCTTGAACTTTTCTCATTGAAGGGTGAGTGTCAGGAGGATGGAGCCAGGTTCTTCTCTAGTGGTAGGACGAGGGGCAATGGTTGTAAGCTGAAACACAGGAGGTTCCACATAAATATGAGAAGGAACTTCTTCCCAGTGAGGGTGACAGAGCACTGGAACAGGCTGCCCAGAGAGGTTGTGGAGTCTCCTTCACTGGAGACATTAAAGACCCGCCTGGATGTGTTCCTGTGTGACTCGGTCTAGGTGATCCAGCTGTGGCACGGGGATTGGACTGGATAATCTTTCGAGGTCCCTTCCAATCCCTAATGATTCTATGTGCTGTATGAATCCGCGAGTCAGAAGCCCCACAGCAGTAAGTTCCATGCAAAGCAGAACTTCATTCTCCACACAGTTCACAACTCATCTTTCTGCAGATCTCTTACCTCTGTTGCTCCTCTCTAAGGATACATCCTCTTCTCTGGCACCCACATTCTACCATCCTCATTGATCCTTTTCTAATCCTTTTTCAGAAGGTGGAACCACATTTCCATCCAGTGTCCAAGCTACCAGTGCCCCATAGACTTGTATGATTCCTGTGTATTTCTCTCTTCCATGTTTGCTCTTTCAGCTTTCTCAGCAGGAATAGATAGGTAGCAGCCACCACCTTCCCTTCCTACCCCACCCTCATTGCAGTTGTTTATCTTGCTCTTATCAAATATTTGACATCGCTGCTGTTTAATGCAACACTACAACAATCCACTGCAGAACCTTCCTGCCAGTTTTAGTTTTTACAATCCTGAAGGGTTTTTTTTCTCACCAAGATATTTCAGATGTACCCTACAAGAGTGCTTCAGCCTTCCCTTTAATACACACATGGGTTACTCCTCAGTCTCACCTCTGTGTGTACAAGTTCCAGTCATCACACTAGTTTCATGCTATTTAGCCAGAATAGAAATGGGGCCAGACAGTTTATAGCTTGTTGGACTAATCTCTATTACCTTTTTAAAGGCTGGCATCAGACTTGCCTGCCTTATTGCTTCAGTATTGAGAACACTTTGATGAACATCTATCTCCATTTAGCCTTTATCTGGGGGCTAAAGTACAGCAGTTGCTCTATTACCTAACGATTCCTCACCAGCAGAGAAAGGAGAAGAGACCCATGGGTTGAAATAAAAAAGGATTTAATGAAAGAGCTGAACGAATACCAATGCCAACATAAAGTCTATAAAGTCACACTCAGCCCAGCAATCACAAGCAGGAAGGCAGTCCTTGGGAACAAAATGGTAATTGTGCCTCTTCCAGGAGAGAGAGGAGCAGAAAGAGCCCCCATCTTTCCCCAGCTTCCCTTTTATAATGATTGTGATGTTTCTTGTGTGGGATACACTTGTGTGGGGTCAATTGTCCCAGCTTTTGCCACTCCCAGTTTAACCTTTTGGCTGACTGAAACTGCTAATGGCCTGCAGACAAGGGCTGGCCTGTGATTCTGTCCCAGGGAAACCAGGACAACATTGCAGTTCATAGTTTAGCAGCATCTGGAATATCGTGTCCAGTTCTGGGCCCCTCAGTTGCAGAAGGATATCGAACTGCTGGAGAGAGTCCAATGCAGAGCCACAAAGATGATGAAGGGAGTGGAACATCTCCTTTATGAAGAAAGGCTGAGGGAGATGGATCTCCTGAGCTTGGAAAAAAGGAGACTGAAGGGTGACCTCATTAATGTTTATAAGTATGTGAGGGGTGGGTGTCAGGAGGATGGAGCCAGGTTCTTTTCAGTGTCATCCAATGATAGGGCAAGGAGCAATGGGTGTGAGCTGGAACATAGGAGGTTCCACATAAATATGAGAAGGAGCTTCTTCCCAGTGAGGGTGACAGAGCACTGGAACAGGCTGCCCAGGGAGATTGTGGAGTCTCCTTCTCTGGGCACATTTACAACCTCCCTGCCCATGGTAGGGGAGTTGGAACTGGATGATCCTGTGGTCCCTTCTAACCCTGCCTGACTGTATGACTTGGTCTAGGTGATCCTGCTGCGGCAGGGGGATTGGACTAGATTATCTTTCAAGTTCCCTTTCAATCCCTAATATTCTGTGATTCTGTGAGTTTTGTCTTTTGACAGATACCGATCCCTTAAGTGAATCCCATCTGATCCTGGCGATGCATAGTGACTCATTTTATGCATTTGATTTCACATCTCTACTAACACTTCACTGTGAGACAGTTCTTTTCACATGTACCCATCAGTAAAAGTTCTTGTCTGGGAATGTCTCCAAAATCCCATGTTTAGAGACACAAAGAATTTAGCTTTTCTCCTAGTCCTTCCTTGATGATTTTGTATGTTGCACTCATCTGCCCACCTCAGACTGATCAGGAGATTTTCTGTTTCTGGTGTGCTTTGCAAAAGCTGCATTTGTTCATTTTTGCAGTGAAGTTTATGGTTAGAAATGATCAAGTCTAAAATTCTGCCTTAAATTGAGGTTTGCCAGCTGCTAATCTGCAAAGAGACTGGTGATGTTCCTGTCCAGGGGAGGTCTTTTTGTAGGGCCTGCTTCTAACAACAAACTCTGCTGAAGACAGCAGAAGAGTAAAGAAGAAACTTGTTTAGAAAGCGAAAGCTGCCTCGTCTTTTCTTATCCATTTCAGAAATGGATCATGTACTTACTGGAAGAATGGATGTAGAATTGCAAAACTGGACTTGAGAGCAACAAAAAGTTTCCCCAATGACTGAGACAGCAATACAGACAGTGTGACTCACGCATGGCTAATGCAGCCATCTGAAATGATTCTGTCTGAATTAAAAGTTTTCTGGTCAGGGCAGGAAAGCTCACTGTTCTAGAAGATGGAATGTTTTATAGGAAGAGTGATGGGCACAAGCATTAGCATTAAAAATCTTAACCTAAGAAAATGATGTAGAGGAAATATTCTTGGGGCAGGAGGGGTTTTTAATGTGCTGCAAAAGAGTGTTTCTGTGCAGGGTGCTCTGTTTAACGGGCACATGAGTGGGAGCCCAAAACCTGTGCAATGAAGAAGTATGTGATACTAGTGCAGAATCATTTTATTTGAGTTCCCAGACAGATCTGGTTTCTGAAATGGATCACATTACAGTTGAGGAGGAACGATCGGGCCCCAGCTGTCTCAGTGGGCCTTGGCAGGGGTTGGTGGTGTTGGGATTTTTAGGAGCAGAAAGTCACTGCAGCACAGCCCCATGATGCAAACGAAGAGTTTAGTTTCTATCTTTGCAGAACACCTCCCCTGGGAGCAGGCTGAGCGTGTTCCATTTCTTTGATGGCTTACAGAATAGCTTTTAAATGGTCAATAAAACTGCAAAATATACCTGCAATTCTTTATGGTTGGGTTTAAGTAAGAACCTCAGTAAGAATCATGCTTTGAATTCCTAAAGACAGATAAAGGCATTTAGGCTGTGCTTAAATTACTGACTCTGAGTCTACCTGTCTAGCTCTGTCCTTCTGGCCAATACAGATGCATAGATTCCAGACTAAAACAGGCAATTTCTCTTGGCAGGCAACCCTTTGCAAATACCAATAAAACTTTACAACTTATTTGTCCGTTAGCATGCAGTTGTTTTAGTAATTAATTGGAAACCAACCTCCAATAAATTGTAATTGATACTGGCAAATCAGATCCCCAAGAAAAGGAGCACATTCTGTTTGATTTGATTTTCTTTTTCCTGAGCTAAGGAAAAGTCCCTGTAATTTAAGCAGAGAAGTTGTTTTTCCTCCTCTTCGTATTGAAATTGATTATGTTGTTGTTTGCCATTGTATTTTAGATGACAGCCAAGGAACACTGACTGCATTGTGGGCATCAAGAAATAACCACTAATGAAGGATCAATAGAAAAAGACAGCATGAGGAAGGAGAAACAAAACGGCAAAGAAGATGCATTAAGTTGCTTTGCCAGAGGTATTTGAGTTTCTTCTAGAAAAGAGGCTGAATGCTTAGGAAACAACTCCCACCAGCATATCTTTTATCCCACATTTCATTTGGGAAGGACACATTAGGAAGGAATTAAATCACACCTTAAAGTCAAAGGGTAAATCTTAAGCACTTCCAGATCCTTTTGTTTATTCTTATGAGAATTATCTCCTGTATACTAATTCCTTTCTATAATCATCTAAGTGACACATCTCATCTACAGTGTATTTTAAACAGCAACACGTCATAGAGGCAAAGGATTTGTAGGTCTATTTCTAGCAACAATTGCATGTTTATCTTCCTAATTAATCTCTTCAATTCATCACACAAGGCAGGACCACCAATGCAGCAACCGATTTTGTTAGCCCTGGAGTGATCAACAATATTGGCATGCTAACAGTGCCTGAAAGCCTTCTTGGGCAGCTGTATGAGAAGGCATCTTCACTCGTTAGTCAGACCTCCAAGACACCAAGAGATCTTGGATGTAGCTTTAAAAGCACTTAAAAACCAACCAAAATATCATCACACTAATGGCTTCGTAAGCGCTGAACACTGGGTAGCTGAGAATATTTGTTACTGATTTCTTTAATGACTGTGAATTGTAGTGATACCTCTGCACGTTAAATTAGGTTTCAAATGGTGGATGCTCACACATGTAAGTCAAAGTTAGTCCACTCACTTGGTGTTAGACATCTGCCAAAGAGATGGTTCTTTGGCCCAAATTAAAATCAATTATGAAATTCCAGCAGGGTCAGTAAAAGCAGCATACAGTATGGCTATTTGCATGTGTGTTGACATTTTTGCTCACTAGGAAGCCCTTCCCTCATTACTCAGAAATGTTTTTTCCGCAAAAAATTACTTGAAGGAAAATGTTTGTCTTATTTTTTCCTTACTGTTTAATCAAATCAGGTTGAGGTTTTTTAAAATCTGTAATTCTAAAATAGTTCACCATGTGTTTTGTGAGAAAGCATTCAGTAGGTGCCTTTCTTGGGAACTCTTCACTAAGAACTCTAATTTGGGCACTCAGCATTTTTAATTTGAGCTGTGCAATTGCACATCTGACTCAAACAGGACTATTTCCGTTCCCTGGTTCAATGACTCCACTTATGCTTTATGCTCCTGTCTTCATCTGAAATCAATTTCAGTTGAATCGTTACCTACATTGATAGAATTTCAGGAGGAAGGACTTTATGCTTAAGCTACAAATTTGAAAACCACCTTCTGAAAGAGTGTTCAATAATTCAGAGCTGATGAGAGAGCTCTTGTCCAGGAAGTGGGAGATTCAGGTTTTCTGTTTTCCTCTGCCCAGTGGGTTTTAAACTCTAGCACAGGCTATGGCTGTTAGGAGCTGAAGATGCTTCTTTACTCACAGGGGTTAAACATTCCTGACAAGAGATGGGAGCAAAAGCAAGGTCTGTTGCCTTTAGTGAAAGGATGCTTGCTGAGATGCAGGATGGTCTTCTGTGTTCCAGTCCTGCTTCAGGAACAAGGCGAATGTTCTCAGTGGAAATCGGGTCTAAGTAAAAATAACCCCGTGGGACAAGAAGTCTCTTGTCCCTCTTGTACATCTAAACTCCCAGCCATTAGAAGAGTCATATTTTCCCATTCTTTCACTTTGGAAAGAAAACCTTCAGAAATGTAGTGAGGACATTCTCTTTCTCTCATATGTATGTAATTGTACATGTACATACTTACTCATGTACCCACATACATTTTCATATTTAAAATGTCTACCCAACAGTCTCTCATTAGAAATTTCAGACAGGAAAGAAGAAGAGTAGTAGAAGAGTATCTGATAATGCAACACTTTTTGCCTGGAAAAGCTCATTCAGAAATGTGCTTTTAGAACTCATCCAGTCTCCTGTGCAAGAAGGGTAAATGTTAATAGTATCTTTGGGGGTGTTGCTGAACACCCCTAACAGATACATATATACTGATAGATATAGATAGATGCATCTATATATACAGGCCAGGCAAAGAGACAACCACAGACTGCAGACATTTATAAGCGAGTCTTTAAATTTTTCTGATTATTTTGTTTTCCTTCCTCACAGCTCCATTCATCTCCTTGTATCCTGAATCCTACATCACTTGTTTCCTCATGTTCCCATATGTTTCAAACACCCAGTAAGCTCTTTGCAGGGCTTTCTTTCCAAGGGCCTTCGAAGTTTCTCTTGCACTTGACTATTGCCTTCTAAGTATGCTGCACCTCCTCAGAGTCTCTTGTTACTCATCCCATCTCCTGTTTGATGCTGAAAGCTTTTAAATATGTTTTAATGATGCATAGCAGCAGTATAATGAGCCTAATAGCATGCTATTGATTTTCATTTGAAACACTGGCATCTGAACATTTCAATAGCCTTTTAACAGTGCGTATATTTAGTGTGATTCAAAGACAAGGCAAATGTAACACGATATATCTCCACTAAAAAGAAAATCCACTATCTCTGTCTGTCAAATGCCTCCCCACCTTGCCCTCTATCTGTTTGTTGCAATCAGCTGCATTGGAATTCTACAATTTTCAGTCTCTTAAAATAAGCAAGTGGTAATCCTTGATTCAAAGAAATAAAAGGGAAAAGCACAAAATTGCTGCATGCAGACACAGCTTTGCTTATCTTCTCTGGTCATGATGAAGATGCTAGTGATCCCCATGCAGTCAGTGCTGTCATGGAATGCAACACATTAGCTCCACAGTGAAGTAAACTACTTGAGGTTGCCCTCTAGACTGGAGATACCTGAGTGATGGGACACCCTGACTCAGGCTGATTGGATGGACTACAGAACACAAAAAGAAAAATTAAATCAGCAAACATAAATACTGACGTAAGACAAGGCAGCAGTTCCCTTCTGATGAATAACTCAGAGGTTACATCCTTTGGAGACTTTTATTTAGGTTTCTGAAAGGCCATTGAGCAAGATGTGAAGCAGCCTTATGGTGCTCTGGCTAGCCTACTTGTGTGGCTACCTGTACATAAAACTAACAGCAGCATAGCCAGGTTGCACCAGCCATATATTCCACTGAGTTATAAGTACAGACCTTTTTTCCCAGTGCTGTGACATGTTTTTTCAGGAAGGGTTTACAAGAAACAAATATGAGTCAAGTTTACACCAAGTGTTAAGCTTATCCTGTGGCCTTTTAACAGCACCACTCATATTCTTTACACATCAGTTGCTTCTACAGCAACATAAATGTGTATGACATTATCAATTAGCAAATGTATTTTCTGCCCTATGGGTTTACTAACATAACAGAGAGAGAGAGGAAGAAAAGAAAAGGACCAGGGAAGCAAGGAAGACATACATTTGTAAGGTCTGCAGTTCTCTTTCTTTCCCAGTGTGCAGCTGGTGGTTTGTGACCACATCACCCAAGAGGATCATCTGACAAGTCATGAGTCAAATTCTATTGCTGTTGAGTATAATTAGACAGAGTTTTGCTATTGAGCGTAAAAAAAATCAGCTGCTTTGATTACTGTTTTGTTCAGAGGTTTTTCCAATCTCTGCACTTTTCTTTCAAGAACATGATGCCAGTGAGGTCAGCAGCAAAATTTCTGACTATATGTGATTTTGACGTCCGAGATGCGTTTTGAATTAGTAGTGGCTTCCGTTGTGCATGTTAAGATGAAATGAACTTACAGTTCTCAGAGGTTACCTAAGAAATTCAAAGCTATTTAACAAATAAGTGATTTAGGTTGTCCCATATTTTCCTGGGGTTTTAATCACCCAAGTGTTGGATACAATGAAACGTGGAAACTGTTGAAATAAGGTATCTGCTGTCTTTTATTTAAGATAGGGCATATGAATAGTCTTCTGGAAATAAATAATTCTCTTGGTTGAGGATAGAGGGATAATTATAAGGTCAGATGTCTCATTTTTGACCTCTAAGTTAGAATGCATCAATTCCATGTTGTGGAGAAGCAAGATCAAATTTGAAGCTGAGCTGAGGCTAACTCTTGATGAAAGTCTCAGTTATACCTACAGTCAAAACATATGTTCCTTTTCTTACCTTCCAATGGTGTGTTCATAGAATCATAGAATCATTAGGGATTGGAAGGGACCTCGGAAGATCATCCAGTCCAATCCCCCTGACACAGCAGGATCACCTAGACCAAGTCACACAGGAACACATCCAGGTGGGTTTTAAACATCTCCAGAGAAGGAGACTCCACAACCCCCCTGGGCAGCCTGTTCCAGTGCTCTGTCACCCTCACTGGGAAGAAGTTGTATCTCTTTTCCCCACACTGTGCTGGTCTGTCATATTCTGAGCATAAATTCTTCAGAACTATCCTCAGTGCAGTGTTTGCTGGACTGCGAATTATCCCTGTCATGGAAATTCTAGCATGCCTCAGAAAGAAGGGGCTTCTGTGCAAAGGCCATTGAAGGAAAACTAGAAGGTAGTGCCAAACCAAAAGAGATGGACAATATAACCACTTCTGTTGTGCCAACCAGACATGAGGGGAGCCCCCACACCTCCTGTACAAACTACTCTTTCCCTAATGTTATGTCCTCACACATTTCTAGCAACAATCAGAAGTTTTCTGGAGCATGTGGAACTATTTTTCCTAAGCATGATTATAAAAGCCCAAGTCCCTAGTGCTGATGGTCCAGTGACACTGAAAGGGAGTAAATTCAGATCTTGTAAACCAAAAGCATTTTATATAGACTGTACAAAACAGAAGCTACTACCACTGGCTATCGCTGAGGCCAAGGTTATAAGGAAACAAATAACATTTTCAAAGATAACAAACTACACAGAGTTCATGCAGGAAGTGAAAAATTTAGAAGGCATACAAGTGTTTCTTCAGCTTACACAAGCTATTGATGATAGATGAGACCTTTTTTAGGGAGCATTTCCTCTGAAGTAGTGCATCTTGGTCACTGTCAGATAGGAATCTCTAGACCATAAATCTCATCAAATATAGCAATTTCCGCGTTGCTCACTTACACCTGAGAAAGTCTGCTGACTTCAGAGTGCACAGGGTTTGGTCTCAGGCACATCATCCATCACTGGTACAGAAGGAGGACACTCATTCTGTGGTGCTGTGAAAGATTGCCCAGCAGGCAGTTAGTTTGAAGGCCAACAGCTCTACACACGGGTAACGTGGTGCTGGTGTGCAAGGCTCTGCATGCGTTGCTGCGCTGTCATCTGCTCAAAAGGATCCCAGGTTTTGAAATTCACGCACCTCCTGCTCTTCCTTTTAGTTCTTTGCTCAAAATCCAGCACAAACTTCCTCTCTCATCCTGACTATTTATAAGTATACATAGAAACATGTTTTGTAAAGATGTGAGAGACATTCTGCTTTATTCTCAGGGGCAAATAAAGGCTTTTATTTTTAGCCCGGTTTCCTAAGGAAATGAGACTGATGCAATCACATTGTCTATTTGTCTGTCTATCAAATGAGCCCCCTTCCCCCTCCTTCCCTCCTCCCAACAGCTTCTCACCATTAATCTTCTTCAGTCAAGACAGAAAGCCAACATTCTTTCAAGTGTTAAATGCACACAAGTTTTGTGAAAGTCAGTGTGAGGGCCATAGGAGATATGGCCTCAGTCCCCTCATGGGAGAAGTAAATACTATTGGAATTCAGCAGCAACATGCTGCTGGGATGATGCATGAGGTCTCCTGAGAGTGGAAGAACAAGAAGGACCAGGGTGGCTGTTCAGAGCTACTGCTGCAATGGCTTTCCTGGGTACTTGTCAGTAGTTTCTCCAGGCTGAGCAACACCAGTTCCTTTAGCTGCTCGTCATAGAACTTGTGCTCTAGACCCTTCACCAGCTTTGTTGCCCTGCTTTGGACCCACTCCAGTATCTCCATATCTTTTTTGTATTGAGGTGCCCACAACTGAACATAGTACTCAAGGTGTGGCCTTGCCAGTGCTGAGTAAAGAGGGACAATCACTTCCCTACCCCTGCTGGTGACACTATTTCTAATATAGATCAGAATGCTGTTGGCCTTCTTAAGTAACCTGGGTACACTCCTGGCTCCTATTTAGCCACCTGTTGACCAGCACACCCAGATGTTTCAGGGATGTTCAGGGCAGCACAGGGAAAGGGAAGGAACAGAGTTGTTGGACCTGTGGGAGGCAAGCAAAAGAGTACACTTGGAGTTTTCCTTTGTATCCCAAAGAGACTACATATTAAGATCATACTGTGGAGACTTCTCAGTGGTGGCTCAAGGAACACAGTGGAAAATAATTTCAAAGCCAGTGCTAGTTCAACCTTTGCCATTACCTGAGATGTCTTTCCTGGGCAATTTCTGTCATGGAAAAAAATGTGCACTGGAGAAATAAGGACAGGCTTACATCTTGCCAGTTTGTTGATAATCCCATTGCAAGTGCACATGCTGCCTGAAATGAAGAGTGTAGATTTGCCCACATATTAAGTCGTGGACAGTCTGTCCTTCCAGTGTCACTGTCAGGAGACTTTTTTACCTCCTAAGGATACCAAGTGTATTCACACCAAGGCAGAAGCCCAGCTTGTCCTCTGGCTACCTCACCACCTGCCTTTTTTGCTGCGAGATCTGGTACTGGGTTTGTGTTTCTGTGTTGGAGGGAAGAATGCAGCATAATTATTTATTTACTCTACCTGCGTTTGTAGTGATGTCCAGAAAATAATTCAGATGTCTGAGAAATAGGCTGAAGATTAAATCTAAGATTATTATCCTAAAGACATTACTTCATGCTTCCATTGTGACATAAATACATATATTCTCTTACATTTCAGCAGTGTCCCCAGTGACCTGTATTTTAATTCTAAGTGGCAATGGAAGTGCCACGTTATAAGAGAAGAGCACTCAGGTAAAAGGAAAAGCAGTTTTGGTTTTCAGGCAGCTTCTCCAACTTAACCTGACATCTGCTGATGCCTTCCTAACATACTTATTGCACTGAGGCTTTTTTTTAATGGGGAAATCAGTAAGATCATTTATGTGACTAAACTTTTTTCCATTCCTCCCTATTCCCTAATAAGATTGTCGACAGATGATGGTTAGACATCTTTTTAGCAAAGAGGTCTGCAACAAGTCAGGACCTTAAAAATGTATTTGAAGCAGTGTTGGTGATAGAGATTTTCTTATATTGCCCTAGTATTTATGGCAGGTGCAGCCACCCCAGCTCCTTAGCAAGGACCTGACAAAGACACACAAACTACAGTACTAGATGGGTAGCTTATGTTTTTTCTCCCTTGGTGTCCCTTAAGCCCACCTTTGTCTGCTGTTGCTGGTAACTAATTAGAATGACCACAGGCCACACTCAAATTAGGGTATAAATGGAACCTACCAGAACTGGACTTTCCTGCAGCTGAAGACAGTCTCCTTGGGTCGGTATGCTGTCCAAGGATTCCTCATGTCCTTTTTGTCAGTCATTTTTCACCCTTGGGTGGGAGATCTCTCCCTTGCATGTATGGGCATGTGCACATTTTGGATCACTTTTTCCTAGCACATTCCTTAAAGTTTAGGAATTTTGCCGCGTATTACTATATTCCTGCCCAAACTTGTGTGTAGTTGGAGAGCCAGGCACACCTGGACACAATAAATCACCATTTTGCTGATAGCTACTGCTGTCTGGTTTTGTAGGTGCCTCCCCAATACCCTTCCTCACTAAACCTTTGTTTCCCAAACATTAAATTTTTTTCCCAAATTCTTTCCAGCTTGAATCTAATGTATTGGCTTGCAAGGGGTTTGGAACAGGTTAATGGGTAGAGATGAGATAAAAGAGATGCCACCTTGTTGTGATAAGTAATGTGCATAAGAAGTCTTCTCTCCCATTAATGAGAACTGAATGGTCTTATCTTCTCAGATAAGACCAAAAGGCTGGAATCCTTTGGGGAGTGAGGTGGAGAAATAAAGGTTCCCTCTTCTTTTGCAAGTGCTTATTGGCTTTGGAGACAGATCCAGGATTTTTTGTTTGTTTTGGAGTGCATGGGAAAGGAGGAAGAGTCAAGGAGTTCCTACAGCATGAATATCTTCCTCTCACATACACAAGATGTGATGCACATACATGTGCCACTTGCATTACAGGCATACAAAACTCTATGGTATCCCTGAACTCTTTTGCTCTCCCTGCCTATCAAAGACTGATGTTCTTAACTCACATCCTTGCAGCAGTTGTGTTAACATAAATGCCACAGAGCACACTGGCATCCAAACAAGGCTGAGCCATTTTGCCTTCAGCAATTGAAACAATTGCAAGTATTTAATATATAATTAAACCTTCATTCCCAGTTGGGTGATGTGACCTCAGCACATCACTTCACATGCCAGGACAGAATTTGGTGAGGTGGATCAAATAATGTAGTAACGGGCAGGAACATTCTGTTTGTAAGTATATTGGAACTAAACTCTGTCTTCTGCAAAGGGGAAGCCTTGTCTTTCCTCAGGATCCTTGTTTCATGCACTATGCATCCTGTGCTCGTGTTCATAAATGCTTCCCTGTAGCCGACCCCCAGCACATCTATGTCCCTGGCTGCAAATCATTCCTATGTTTGTGGCCAAAGACAGATGTGTGCAGTCACTGTAGCTGGAAACGTGCACTCTCCCTCAGCCAGCTATTTCACATGCACCAGTCACGAGAGTCTGTGGTTTGGCATCAGCAGCCACAGCACAAACACCAATCTAGAAGTTGCCTGATCAGTGTGAAAACGGTTACCTAAGCCTAGCTCAACTATCTCATGGTTAGTCGTGTAGACCCATTTGTACGCTAGGCTCTTCACAGGGTCCCACAAAAATGGTTTTCCCTGTGCAATAACTCTGTAGCTGCTGCTCATCACCCCTACTCTATATCTTGGTGCAATTTCACAACCCTGTGGCACCAGAGACCTCAGCTGGTGAGGGCTGAGGCACACTGCTGCCTTCTTTCTACTGTGTCAGCAGCACCATTTCTTTGCCAGGAACTCCCACTCTGAAGCAAGGGTTAAAAAACACACTGCTGAAATGCCCTTGGTGGCCAGACCTTTCTGTGTGCATCCTTCTGAAATAATATCACAGTCCAAAACAGGAACAGCTCATTCGTTGCTGCCGGATCAATGCCTGGGCAGCAGCTGGAGAGGATACAAAGGAGAAAATGCTGAATCAGAAGTATTTTATTTTTGGTAGTTTAATAATGGACCTGGAATGTCTGTGAGCAGAAGGTGAGGAAAGACAAGTCTTTGCACAGCACAAGGTGAAACATTTCCTTAGGTAGCTCCTATCGGTGATACTTTGAAGCCCTAGCCAGCCTCCAAAAAGCGCCAGCAGGGACATGCACGTAGAGCTGTGGATGAGCTGTGTGCTCTTGGGCAAGTTTGGGTTGTCTGGGTATCCACAGCCACATGTGTAAGCCAGGGTAACTCCTGCAGTGAGAAGTGGGCAAAGGCACAGCTTGTCAGAGCTGCAGAACTGAAAGCATCAGGTTCACCAAGTCTTAGGGCTGCTTCTCAGCAAGGAAAGGGCAAAGCAGAAACACAACCAATCAGCTCTGTTTCAGTTCCTCTGTTAGGTCACTGCTTTCTCCGTGTAGGTAGACAAAGTGCCTGCACAGACATACAAGTTCCTGTATTTTGGTAGATTATGTCCTTTGTCTTTAGGTTGTGGCATGTCCCAGCAAGCTCCTCAGTTTACAACATCCTTCCTCTGGCCACGAGGAGTTGCTATAGCTTCCACAGGCCATGCCAGGGCAGAGTAAGCTTTCCATCACTGACACAAGAGAGATAGGCTGAGAGCTACTATATACTTCAATAGCTTGAAAATGCTTCTGAAAATGCCTTCTTGTTAAGGTCCTGAGTCTTGTTGTGGCAGAACATAAGCGCTTCTGAGAGAAGTTACTGTGTCCTTCAGATGATCTAATCTGTACTATTAATAGATGAACTCACAAACACCTAGCAGCATGAGCACAACCTTGTAAAATGGAGCACAGAGAAATGTCAATACTGTACTTAGATAAATGGTTTCAACAAAAAAAAGGGAGCTGGATCAATGAAGTTTATTTACAACCTCCATATTCAGAGCATTTCAAATATCTACTTGACTCTGAAAGGAAGAAGCCAACACTATTTACACAGTTTTGTACCAACATTCCCATTCCCAGTAACTCTTAAACCTGCGGCTAATTTCAAGGAAAGGCAGAAGCCTGGAAGCTGGAAGTTTGGTGGAGGAGATGGGCTCTACCATGGTGTCTGCCCTCACTTTTGCTCTTTGGTCTCTCAGGTCTGTCCAGTTTTCATGCTCTTACTTCTTGGCCGCTGTGCAGCTGTTTTGGACCAACCAGCCTCAGCGTGGAGGCCTTAGGAGGAAGTCCAGGATCATGCTGGAAGGAGGGGAGGCAGGAGGCACTGCAGGAAGCAGGGACTGAGGATAAAAAGGCAATGTGAGTATCTGCAGGGGGGGAATACAGAAAACTATTACAGTATGGGAAGGCAGAAAGGAGAGTGGAGGCTGTTACAGGTTTTGCTGGTTCTACTGCCTGCAAAATCCTCTTCTTTGACACGTGAAAGCAGTGTAGAGGTGCAAGGCAGCATGAATTAATAAACAATCAGCAATACTCAGTGTGTTTCTATCGCAAGGTTTGTAAGAATTAATGAACCTTCATGAGCTGTCGGAGAGTTATTTAAGCTGTATTCCATTTTCATAGATAAGGAAATGAAAGCATTGGATTGAGTCCAAAGTTTTCAAAAGTAGAAACTACTTTTAAGAGCTCTTCTTGATGCTCAGCACCAGAACTCCAAAGGGGCTGATTTCGCAGTTGCCATAATTGCTAACTGCAGTGCTTCTGCAAAGCTGAATCCAAACTTGCACTCTCAAAAGCAGCAATAACTTCTCAAAATTCAAGCTCTGTTGGCTTGTTGGGTTTTCCCCAAGTGTATAAAGAGACACTGGTTCGTGAGAGAAATAGATAGGTGAAAACTAGTTTTGTACTACTGAGCTATGGCAAGAATGGAAATCAAGAATTTGCAGGCTGAAGACATTTACCAAAAGGGCAAAGTAAAACACAGCTTAAAAGAGAATATTTTCAAGTGAACCCATTCATCTGTGCAAATGGAAAGAAAGCAGAGCAAGCTTTCAAATCTTTCTACAGCTCCTGTAAAGACTTGGCAGATGGATTGGGTGCCTTTCTGTAAGTGTGTAATGAATATTTTATTCCTGAAACAGAAAGCATGGACATGTATGTAGTCCAGCTTCTTGAAGTGAGGGAGAAACAGTGCAGAACTTCATTGAAACTATGTAGGACTATCATGTGAACTGGAAGTCTAGAAAAGAAAAAATGCTTGTTTATGAAAGTATTAAAAAAAGAAAAGGTGAGGGAGTTATTTTCTTTGTGGGCATTCCCAATTTTAGTTGTTCTTTGGCTGTATTTGTTCCTAAGATTGATGCCTTGTTTGCTTAACTGCTTGTGAAAAAGCCTTCAAATTTTGATGAAATTAGATGGAACCACAGAGCTCTCAAAGAGAAGACAGGAGTCAAGCAGAAGTAGAAATGCAGTACTGATCAAAGAGAGCAGGTTCAAACCCAGTCCCAGGCACGCGCAGCGCCGTTCCTTCCCAGCAATAGCAGCAATGTGCCAAGTACAATCTCAACATAACCTTGAGTGTTATAGAAGATCAGTGGGAAGTTGTAAAAATCAGTAAAAAGTTGCCCCAAAAAATTATCTTAAAGGGTACCTCAAAGGCACTTTCATACACAAGTCTCAAAGCACTGACACTTCTGTGACAATCAGGTTTGTGCTGTGGCACAGTTTTGCCGCTCTCACAGTTGCAGCTCCCCATAGGTGTTTTGAAATCCTCAGAAGGCAAGTAGAAATGGTGTTTTCTCCCTACTCCTTCTGTTGCATCACTCTGTCCAGAGCGGCCATCACTAGCATCACAGGCAGCCCTGGGACACTCACCCCAGTGCTGCTCAGGTGGTTAATCTTGTGAGAGATGCCAGCCCTTCATGGCTGCCAAACAGGCAGGCAGGATTCGCGAGAATGGAAAGCATTAGGGTTTTATGGTGTTTCAAGCTGGTTGTAGGGCTCCTGTATGTGCAGTATATATGACTCCTCTGTGTATGTATAGGCAGTACAAGGACCCTAATAACTTCAGGGGAGATAATATGCTGTCTGTTCTACATTTCTGTTCTGCAGCTCTTGTATGCTTTGAGTCGTATCTGACTGAGAAAAAGGCAGTGTTCATAGAATCATAGAATCATTAGGGACTGGAAGGGATCTTGAAAGATCCTCTAGTCCAATCCCTCTGACACAGTAGGATCATCTAGACCACATCCAGGCAGGTTTTAAATGTCTCCAGAGAAGGAGACTCCACAACTGCCTGGACAGCCCGTTCCAATGCTCCATCACCCTCACTGGGAAGAAGTTCCTTCTGATATTTATATGGAACCTCCTACATTCCACCTTGCACCCATTTCCCCTTGTCCTATCACTGGACGACATTGAGAAGAGCCTGGCTCCATCCTCCTGACACCCACCCTTCACAGATTATAGACATGAATGAGGTCACCCCTCAGTCTCCTCCAAGCTAAAGAGACCCAGCTCCCCCAGCCTTTCCCCATAAGGGAGTGTTACTTAATGACTTCAAAAAGTTCTTAGTGCCTACACAGATTGCATTCCAGGGGATGGTTGTTCAAAGGAAAAGCAGAGTAAGCACCTTAAAGTAAACTTTAAAATAACAAGAACTTCTGGCTCCAAGTTCAGTGAAGCAAAATGGAAATTCTAGGCTGTACTTTTAGCTAAGTCAGACTGTACCCAGATCCAGCAAACGACAGCTACAGGAGAGACACCACTGCCTGCCTTCGTGTGAATTTGGGCATTATAAATAATGCTGGAATGCTTTTGGAAGTGGTTTGGGTTTTGTTTTTTCCTCAAAATCACCTAAGTGCTGCTGAGTTTGAAGACTTTTTGATCTTAGAATTAGTATGAGGACTTGGGTTCAGGAAACAGCCCTGGAGGAAGCCGTGCTAATACTAGCTGCTCCACTTCAGGCTTCCTTTGAGACTGCCCGGCGTGTGTGAATGCCAGCGGCTATGCTTTCTGTGGCACGCTAAGGACAGCGATGCCTTATCCTATCAAGGTCATCTGCTTTTGCTGCTGAAATACCAGGGCTCCACAGAGAACTGCAATTAGAAAACGGGCAGGTTGCAACCTCTGCTTAGGGAATTTTGTCATCTGTGGTCTGGGCTTTTCACCTTGCCACAGGTTATGGTTTCTCCATGCCTTCACTTCTTATTCTGTCCCCTTTGTCCTTGGCACCGCTAATTTGGTCTGTTGTTCAAGATCATGTATCACCAAGTTGAATCATTGCAAGAAGTAAAAAATCAAGGCCCCTGTCTGCTCACTCTATTCTCCTTACAGAGTGCCAATGCAGTTTTAGGAGGCCAGCTCTTCCATTCCCACCACAGTACAGTGACCATGCCATGCCAAAAATAAATGGTATTCTTGGAATGCAATTTCCTATATAGGGTTGGGAGTTCCTCTCCTTTTGTACCAGGGTATTTTTAGGGTGTTACTTCAACGTCAAACTGGATAACTCACGCGAGGTTGTTCCTTCTTTCCATCATACCATGTCACCAATAGCATCTCTTCTCAGCTTCCTGAGGTCAGTACCAATGGAGCTGGGCAAGCTGTGGTGAATAGAGGTCTTCTTCACCCACTGAAGGCAGAGGCATGACTCAACTCTGGTAGAGTGCAGAAGTGCTATTAAGCACCTGTGTGGTGTGTTGAGTGATTTGTAGCACATTCTTCTGCTGTCCTTTGCAAAAACAATGGCCATGAAGTACCTGCCTGAGTTTTCCCTCTAAAACCTCTAGAGATTAGATGTTTGTGTATAAGGAACTTAGTAGACAAGGCTAAGGAACATAGCTGCTTTTACTCCAGCATTTGTGAGAACTGAAAGTTGAGTGAGACAAGTGAATGTTGGAGAATTAATGCCTTAAACCACCTGGAGTACTGTGTCCAGCTCTTGGGTCCTCAAGAAGGAGAGGATCCTTCTTGAAAGAGACCTTATTTTAGGTTTTCTGTACTTAAAGGGAGTCTAGGAGAAGATGGGGACACACTTCTTGTCAGGGCCTGTTGCAACAGGACAAGGGGTAATGGTCTTGAACAAAAAGAGGGTAGAATTAGATTATGTGCGAGGAAGAAATGTTTTACAATGAGTGTGGTAGAACACTGGAACAGGTTGTCCAAGGAGATGTTGGGTGTCCCATCTTCAGAGACATTTCAAGTCAGGCTGAATGAGCCTCTAGGCAACCTGATCTAGTTGGAGATGTCCCTGATCACTGCAGAGGGCTTGGAGAAGACAACCTTTAAAGGCCCCTTCCAACTCTATACATTCTATGATTCTATTCTATCATCATATTACATGTCCCCAGAGGGACTGTCTTCTTAGGAACTGTTTGTCAAACACCTTGAGATGCTATAACCTTTCAAGTGTCACAGCAACTGCATTGTTCTCAGAGTAGGTTTGGCCAGTTGCAATACAAAGTACAGTGCTGTTGACAGGGGAAAACCATTGAATGAAACTGTGAGTCAAGACCTCAAATGTGTTTTTACATTGTTGGCTGTAGTGTAATTGCACTTGCTCCTGGTAGTGTATTATATCTTCTGTCTTCATTATTACACAGGCATTAATTTAATCAGAGATAATAGATGAAACCTCTGGAATTAATTACAGGCTCTAACAGTTATGTTACTTTACTAGAGCAGGTGGGAGGACAAAAACAAATCGACCCATAAACATTAACTGTGTTTTGCAATCCAGTCATCACAGGAGAAAGATGATGAAGACTAAATTGCTTGCAAATGTAGCTGTGACTGTTCAAGCATTTTCACATCAGTTCTTGGTGTGGAAGACCTTGACTACCTTTGCCATCTCCTGTACCACTTCAAACCCAAGTGCACCTTGAGTTCAAATATATTTCAAAGATCTAAGCTTAAGAATTGCTCTTGCATGTTCCCAGGATCTGATATGTCTGGCAGGAGGGGTCTTTGCAGCGTGCTTTCAATGGAGGCATGCTGCCAGGAGTTGGGAGCTGCGTGTGAATTACAGTGATTTCCCTTTGGGCCTTCGTGTTTCTGCCAAACCTGAAGTGGACTTTCTGCAACTGAGAAGCAAACATGGCCCCTTTCCAAGAGGACAATATCTGGGAGGGTGTCTGACATGAAAAACTTTGCACAGAATCCTTTCAAAGCATCTTAAAAAAACCCCCTCTGGTAGGGGACTTCTTGTAGTGAAGAAAGTCACTAGCAGGGCACAGGAGGTAGAGGGCATCTGTCTTTGCGTTGCCTAATATTTCTGATCAGAGCTACATCAGAAAGTAACTCCATCAACATAAAATTATTTATCTTATACGATTTCTAAAGTGCCTCTAGGCCACTTAGTACACTACTCAGCACAGTAAAAAACTTCTGGTCACAAAGACTTGCTTAATATGTAATCTAACCTCTTCTATTTTTTTTAAAGAAGTAATAAAAAAAATCTCTTACTGCTTTTCATGAATTGATTTTTAAACACAATAAATATGTAATCTTCTTCATGTTTAACACACTGATACTTGTAGGCAGCTACTTTGTGCTCTGCATCAGTTGTCACTTTGAGCCGAGGTACACATATCACAGATTCATAGAACATTAGGGATTGGAAGGGACATTTTCATCCTGTTTTTCCTATAGTCATAACATGACTGAAGAACCAACACTTAAATAAATAAATACAAGTTAGTTTTTGACTAATTTAGTTAATGCAATTCACTGCAGAAGGTCTGAGGGGGTAGAGCAGAAAGTGGGCAACCTGTTGTGGTTGTGCCTGCATCAGTTTCAACCGTGCTTCAACCCCAAGGCTTGGAGCCTAGATCATTGCTTGCTCCCCTATGTTCAAACACTGCCAGCCCCTGTCCAAGAGTAGGGTTAGAGGGCTTGATGCCCTCTGCAGAAGGCCAGGCCAATCTTTTCCAGATTGGATCAGAGAACACATAAAAATATATGTAACTTCTCACAGCATCTTATTTTTCATCTAATAATTTTCTAGGTTCCTATCCTCACTGGTTTTTATTTACTTTGCTATGCACCAGCTGAAAACTTGTTGTTGAAACAGCTGAGAGAGCTGAGATTGTTCAGGCTGGAGAAGAGAAGGCTCCAGGGAGATCTTATAGCAGCCTTCTAGTCCTTAAAGCAGATGTACTGGAAAGACAGAGAGGAACTCTTTATCAGTGAGTGCAGTGAGGGATGAAGGATAATGGTTTTACACTGAAAAAGAGTAGAATTAGTTTAGACATTAGGAAGAAAACTTTCACAGTGAGAGTGGTGAGGCACGAATGCATTGCCCAGAGAAGCTGTGGATGCCCCCCCCACCTCTGGAGATGTTTAGGGCCAGGCTGGAGGGGTTTTGAGCAACCTGGTCTAGTGGGAGGTATCCTGCCTATTTCAGGGGGTTTGGAACCAGGTGACATTTAAGGGCTCTTCCAACTGAAATTGGAATCAGTCTGTGATTCTATGATTCTACAACAGAAATGATTTGTTGAAGAATCACAGCAGGCAGAGGCTGTGCCATTAGTGATGAGAAATGCATGTGTGAGGTGGACATGTTCAACTTCTTTCTGCGAGTCTTTTTGACCTGGAGGTTACTGGCAGGTGTTTTGGTGCTGAAGGGGCTGTGTTACTGCTTCCTCACACCTATGGCTGCCTGTCTGTCCAAGGTTAGGAGCAGAAGAACCAGGGGAAGGGGATATGCAAACAGCTCTCAGCCTACCTGTGCTACAGCCATGGCCAGAGACATTTCAAAATTACTTGTCTGGCAGCATGAAGGATGGGGTTCCTGTCAAATGGCTTAATGTTCCAAATTGTTCTAGCAGGTTCATGTGTTCCTGTTGACTTCTGTAGGAAAGGAATCCTTGTGGTGTTGGAGGGAGGGTCACAATATCCTGAAACTCATGGGTGTTTTGGCAGTGATCATCTCTCTGCAGCCTTCTCAGGATGTCAGGGAATGCTGTGCACAGTGCCACAGAGATAGAATCATAGAATCATTAGGGATTGGAAGAGACCTTGAAATATCATCTAGTCAAATCTCTGCCAGAGCAGGATCACCTAGACCAAGGCACACAGGAACACATCCTGGCGGGTTTTAAACATCTCCAGTGAAGGAGACTCCACAACTCCCCTGGGCAGCCTGTTCCAGTGCCTCATCACCTTCACTTTGAAGAGGTTCCTTCTTATATTTATATGGAACCTCCTTATTCCGTCTTACACCCATTGCCCCTCATCCTATCACTAGATGACATTGAGAAGCCTGGGTCCATCCTCCTGACACCCACCCTTCACATATTTATAGACACTAATGAGGTCACCCCTCAGTCTCCTCTTCTCCAAGCTCAAGAGACCCAGCTCCTTCAGCCTTTCCCTATAAGGGAGTGTTACTTAATGACTTAAAAAGGATCTTAGTGCCTACACAGATTGCATTCCAGCTCCCTCAGCCTCTCCTCATAAGAGAGGTGCTCCACTTCCTTCATCATCCTTGTTGCTCTATGCTGTACTCCCTCCAGCAGCTCCACATTCCTCTTGAACTGAGGGGCCCAGAACTGGACACAATACTCCAGATGTGGTCTCACCAGTGCAAGCACGCTCCTACTTTCAGTAGACATGTTTATTGCAATATACATCAGAAAGTGCTTTCTTTTACTCAGTTGTCCCTCATGTCATCCATCCCGCTTTCCTCCCTCTGAAGCCAATACTCAGAAGTTCTTTGTTAATCATCTTCCACCCATTCCATGTGTTGGAAAAGCCATTTATTTAGAAAGCAAGAATGATCCTATAATGATTGAATGGTCTTTTTACATGAGAGGACAAGGGGAAGTGTTTACAAACTTGAAGAGGGCAGATTTAGGTTAGACATCAGGAAAAAATTCTTTTCTGTGAGGGCGGCGAGACCATGGAACAGATTGCCCAAGGAGGTTGTGGCTATTGCATCCCTGGAAGTGTTCAGTGCCGGGTTGGATGGGGCCCTGAGTAACCTGATCTAGTGAGAAGTGTCTGTGCCTATGCGGGGGGGTTGAAACTAGATGATCTCTAAAATCCCTTCCAACTCTAGCTTTTCTGTGATTCTATGATCATTGAGCCAACCTGGATGTGATCCTGTGACTGTGAAGGAGGACTGTTGATGGGATTCAACCAAAAGCACATCTGAAGATGTAATTAACAGATGCAGGTATGAGCGACAGTAAATCCTGAAACTAATTGCTTTACTCTTCCGCTAACTCTCAAAGCATAAAAGCACCCTGAAGGTCAGCAATCTGCTGGGTCTTTTTCTCCATTATGTCTCCTATCAGCCTGCCCAAAAGACAAGGCTGGATGTAAAAACCACTCTAAAAATCTTCAAGCATCTGAAAAGGGAAGAAATCTTAACTGTCTCACTTCACTGAAAAGTGTGTGAGGTTTAGCTACTGCAGCAGTTATAAACTATTTAATATTTGCTGTTAATCAGAAGCGGAATGTGACTGCGAAGAAAGCACGCTGCTCATGTTTTAATGGCAACCTGGGGTAACAAGAATGTAAAAATAACTGTGTCAGCAATAACCACTTGTGCAGGTTCACAACAGCTCAACTACAAGCGGTGCACGATTATTTCTTAAATGAGAAAAAAACCACAACACCAAGCCTTTGTAAAAGTAAAGATTCTGACTTTTCATTTGAGATACGAAGTTTCAGCTGCTGACATTCGAGCATCACAGCCAGCAGCTGAGGGCTCGGTGTCTAGGCTACGATCTGGAAGCCGAGCAGAGCCGCGCCGGAACCCACTGAAGCCCCGGCACTCCTGGACTCTGCCGGGGGCCATGGACCCCACGCGCGGTGCCGGGCACCTGCGGGCAACCAGGCGTGAGCCCCTGCGGAGCAGTGGTGCCTCCCCCGCGCACGGCCGGTACCGAGGGACACGCCAGGATCCCGGGGTGTCGTGGAAACCCCAATGATCTGACGGTGGGACTCGGGGCGCCATGGGACTCCCGAAAGACAGAATCAGGACTCCCGACGGGGACAACCGGGACCCCCTCCTCCCGCTCTCCCGTGACGTCCCGGCAGCACGGAGCCGGTCGGGTGGCGAATGCCGCCATGGCACAAAGCCCCCGGTGCGGCGGGAAGGGAGGCCCGCCGCCGGGCTCCGCCTTCCGCCCCTCCCCGGTGGCCGGGCCCGCGCCGAGAGAGCCGGAGCCGGCGCCGCGCAGCCCGCGGGGGGCGATGTGATCCGGGGAGCGGTGCTGGGCGAGCGGGCTCGGGGGGCAGAGAGGAGGAGACTCCGAGCTGGGGAAAAATGTGGCTGAAGCCTGAGGAGGTTCTGCTGAAAAACGCCCTGAAGCTGTGGGTCACGCAGAAGAGCAGCGGCTACTTCATCCTACAGCGACGTCGGGGCCACGGAGACAGCGGCGGCCGCTTCACTGGTACCTGGTGGCGCGGAGAGAAGGGGTTCGGCGGGGCTCCGGGCCGCGACGGGCGGTGGGTTCCCCTGGTGCCCGCTCTTCCCCACTGCGGGGACCCGCCGGAGGGTCGGGCTGGGGGAGGCGGGAGCGGCCTCTTTGTTTGGCCCGTGGCGGGGGCTCGGCCCGACCAGGCTCGGCCCAGCTCGGGGGCGCGGGGCGGGCTGGGGAATCGCCAGTCCGGGACATCGCGCTTCCGCGGCGCGGGGCGGCCCCGGCTCCCTTCGACTGGTCTCGGGAGTAGCGTCGTGGTTCCGTAGCCTTGAGCGCTGCCAAAGCCACTTTTATTTTTATTTCCCCCCTCTCCGCTCCCAGTGGCTTCTTAGTCGGGACTCGGGGCAAACTCGGAGCCCGTAAGCCGCGGAGCGTGGTTGCCGCGGTGCGTGGCTGCCGCGCCTGTGCCCAGGCTAGGGAGCGACAGCCCTGGGGTGTCGGGCTGGCTGCGGCCCCTGGAAACCCGAGCGGTGACCGTGCGACGGGCCCTGGGCTCGGCGGCGGGAGGTGGAGAGAAGCCGGGGGCTGCGTCTTCCCGGCTCGGCCCCCCACATCTTTGTAAAGTGAGTTACTTAAGTACGTTCAGGAGTTGTAACTTGGGGCTGATGCGTGCGATACAGACGTTACGGGAAGGAGGGTGTTAATTCAGCGCGCGTGTGTGTTAATTCCGTGTTAATTCAGTGGATTTCAACCGATTTTTGCATTAATTGCGCTCTGGCTTGTGTGGGTGTAGGTAAGGCAAGTTCTATCCATGTGCCGCTCCGGGGACGTGTAGTGACCGATATGTGTGAAGAAGGATCAGACTCTGCCCTCAAAACAGTGTGAATCAGCGAGTAACTCCGGGGAGAACATTGTGTTAGGCTGCGTTGACGTTGTGGAGTAAGCGAGTAAGGAATTTGGGACAAGCGCTGGGTTCAAAGACGTCCGCGTCTTAATTCAAACAAACAATACCTTGGAGAAACCCTACAGCATAACAGTGGAAATATTACTTAAAAGCAGAAGTACCCTTGGAAAACCAGAATTTTTCGTGGTGGCATTTATATTTCAAAAGATGGCCAGGCATTTTGAAAGTCAGTGTTTTCTATACAGTTTAAGAAACAACTTTACCGTGTTTGCTATGCTGTGAAAAGCTTTTGTTCCTGAGCCACTGACCCTTGTTTCTCCATAATAGTGCTCTCGGCATTACTTTAAAAAAATCAGAGCTTGTCCTAGCCGTGGACTGATGAAGAGCACAGAACTTAACTGTGGCTATCAATGTACCCTATGTTATAAATGTATTACTAATGAAATGCCAGCCCCGGAAAGGTTAATGCAAGTTTTGCTAGCAAGTTAAGCAAACGTTTACCTTCATATTTTCCCCTGTCGCCTGTGTGGAAGACCCTGTGTAGAGTATAGGCCACTCTTTTGTGATTGTAAGGACAACGTGGATTAATTTTCAGAGTTAAAAATAGCCATTTACAGCTGCTTAATTTAGGTCTGGGACAATCATGGGGTTCAGATGCAGAAACATTAACTCCTTGTGCCTAAGCTTTCCATAGCAGAAATGTGCAGGCTTAAACCAAACAAGCTTTTCTCTCTGGTAAAGTTTCAGGTGAATCATTGTGCTGAATCTACAATGCACGAGCTTGCATGAATCGAGCTTGAGCTTTTGGCTGGCAAAGAAAGGCCACTCCAGTCCCCGATGATTTCCAAGGGAAGCATAAATCCTGACAGTGTCTTAAACCATTTGGAAATGTTTGTATTTAAAAGGTCTTAGAAATGAAAGAGCCCTATGACCAAAAAGCAAGTTTGAGCAGCATTAAGTATAGCTGGAGTTAAACAGCTTAATTTCTTTTCACTGTTTTTACTTGAGCTAAATGGAAACCTATGCTGAGAAACAGTTGAGCATTGCTGGTAGCTGCTTGCTTTCTGTGCAAAGCTTACCCCCTGGTTCTTGCTTTACATCACTATATAGGCACTTCATTAGTACCTGCCTTTTCCAAACTGATGGATAAAAGAGGCAGGTAGGCAATAGCATATTTCAGAGTATGAGTCTACAAGCTGTAAGTTAAGAAGGTTGGTTGTTTGACCTGGGGGAGCAAAGCTTAAGTGAGGACAATATCCATTTCTGTTTTCTTTTCTCTTGAGTATCTGGAACCCTGGCCAACTGCAGTTAAGTTTGATGGAAAGGTAGAAATTTCAAAGATGTAAAGAGCCTGTCTGCGAAAGCAGGTGCCATGGTAAAAGAGAATTTCATAGCTCCTCTGGTGAAGAGGCGGCCATGTATCCTCAGGCTGTGGTAGACTCGTGTGGGATCATCAGAATAAAGCACTCAGGAGAAGAGATTTCAAAAGTAAAGAGTATAGATGGAGCAGCAGACCACCCATGACATAATTTGCTTTAAAAAATGTGGAAGATTACAAAGCCTGAGCTGCCTTTGGGTGTGTTACTACAACATGGTATTTGCACCGAACCTGTGCGAGGGCGTCTGTTTTGTGGACCTGTTCTCATATTTGCATTTCTTTGGCCTCGTGAGACATTTCTATCTCCTGACCAGGGCATTTATCCATTTTGTGAGCGTAAGGTAGTGCAGCTAGAGGGGATGCTTTATGTGGATTTCTTTCCTGAAGGATGGACTGGAGAAGGTCTCACACAAAAGCGCTTTTCTTGTGAATTAATGCATTGTATTTCAGTCAGGCTCCAAGCAGATGTTTGTAGGAGAGAGACTATATTTACTACTGCTACTTAATTTGTGTCCTAGGGCAGTTACTGAATGCACACTAGGCCTGTAAGCAGCCAGTACAGAAAAAGTAATGGAGGCTGTGTTTAACTCTTCATTACCTGACCACTGTCAGTGTGGTTTCTGCCTTCCTAAGGGATATGATTTTCAGGTAAATGTTTTAACTCGGCACATTAGCTGGACCTCTATTCGAGAACTACATTGAATCAAATGCTTAGGAAGGTAATTGACAGTGTTTTAGAAAGACTTTACACAAACTGAATGAGAATGCTAAAATTAATTTAAAGCACAGATTTAAATTTCAGTTGGTTCTGGGTTGTTTTTGTTACTAGTTCCTTGTTGGGGAGCTCTTTGGCTATCCCTACAGAAAGGCTTGCGATGGATGTACCTGTGATTCACAGGTCAAAGGTGGTTGGACTTGGTACTTCCTGGTGTCTTTGGTTCTGAAGTTACGTATTAATGAGAAGCTTGAGATGCTGCTAGTAGTGAAGAATATTGTCAATGGTAGAGATGTGGGTCAATGTGGGATGGATTAGCCTGTAGAGTGAATCTCTAACTCAATTTTTATTAGGGGATATTGAAAGCTGTGTTTTACTGTTTGATTGGGATTGATTTGTGCATTTTGACAGCAACAAGTGCACTGGACCGAGCAGTTTTTCACTCTTTGCACAGCAGCTAGCTGTGCAGTTGCTGTTCACACAGTACTTTACCTTGCACACTCTTAGCATATAAAAACCCACTTAGGTTTTTCTGAATACTTGTGCCTTTTCCCTTTTATAAATGAGGCTAAATACACTTCTAAAATGAACTCTTGTTTCAAGCAGCTTTTTGTCTTTACTTTTTGAGATGCCATGTTTCTTTAACATCTTCTTTGAAGTAGATCAGGAAAATATACTCTTTTGTTCCTGGTTTACCTGTGTTTTTAACATAGTTATGACACTTCCTCTTACTTTTCTTTCAGCCTCTGTTTTCATCTCTGGGCACTTTTCAGGCTGAACATGCTCTTACCTAGTTTGCAACTTGCAGAGGATGAATGTTTTGAAAAGAAATTAATTTATTCTTCAGCTAATTTAAACCTTTACAGTTCATAGCTTGAAGTGGAAACTGATACACTGGCAAAAAAGCAGCATGGTCTATGTACAAATCTGAGCCTTATTATTCCTTTAATGAAAATAAATGTGGTAGGCATGATAAATACACTTCCTTGGGCTATGTGCCAGCAATTGAAGTAAACTCCATTTTAGGATTTGATTTTTAGTTTCAAATAAAATTCTTGCATGGCAATAGCTTTTGAATTGATCCATAGAGCACCTGTAGGTGATCTATAGAGGTCTTAGAGGTCTGGCTAGTTACATGGTAATAGCTCTCTTGCTTATTTTCCCCTTGCTTGGGTTTTAATTTTTAATGCACACAGAAAAATGGTTATTGATAAGCTCTGTGTGTTTTTTCTGCAAATTAAAATGCGAAAGTCTTTTAATGCTCTTCCCTACTCTGCAGTCTAAACAGTACTGTAATCACTGTGAATACACCAGGCTTTAGTAACCTGGTGCATCTCCCAAGGTCTGTGTAAATAATGCCATAAAATGAGGCTATTTCAGAGAAAAGCAGTGAGTGGACCACAGAGGATAAAGGTTCCTGTGCCTCAGATGAGGAATCCACCTAGGTTGCCTCAGATAATTACATTGTACTAGGAGAGGGTGAAAATATGGTGAAGGTTTAGATTTTTAGTTTAGAATGCAAATAGACATCCCTGTAAACATTTATCCTTTTGAAAGACATAATGAGTAGCATGTTAAAAGATCTGACCCAATACAGCCTTCAAACCAGCAGGTCTTTTCACCTTAAAATACATCCCTGATACCACAGTAAGTTATTGAGAGATAAAGGCCCAATCTGAAGTCGTAATTTAAAAAAAAGTGCTTTTATTTTAAAAGCAGCAGATTGACGAGACGTGGATGCCACGATAATGACGTTAATAGAGGTTATTGGTAGTGCTTGCTGTATTGTTTTCTTAAGAAGACCTCTCTCCGAAACCTTGCACAGGGAGAAGGGGAAATCCAAATACTTTACTGAAAGCTTGGACACTCATCAAAATGTTATCTAGCCTTGCCCACAGCTGGAATTCAGATGGGCAGGTTTTTTACCACACTATTTTTTTCTCTTTATTTCACTGTAACCTTTTAAGAAGAATGCATGCTTCTAAGTCTTTTCCCAAAAGGGTGGGTTCTCTGTTAGAGCACATTTGGCCACAAGTCATGAGCTAGAAGGAGCCGCAGAAGGGTCAGACTCCTACCTGCAAAGCTGGACACACTGACCCTCCTGCACTGTTAGTGCTGTCCGGGCTCCCTCTGTTTGCCTTTCTGTGGTGGGTTTCCTCCTTCCAAAACATGGTGTCAAGGAGATTGGCAAGGTGAAGTGGAGGTGCTTGTGTTGAAATGTTAAAGGTGTGTTAAAAACTTATATTAAAGTGCATATGGAGAGTGGGACCTGCATTGTGTCTGCTTAGAGACTGACGGGGCAACACTAATCCAGTGAACAGCTTTGATGGCTCTTTATTTTTGTGTTCCGGTGGCCAAATGGAACAGGAAAAGGCAGGAAAATCACAGAACGGTTTGTATTTGCAGGTAAAGATCATCATTCAATCCCATTACCATGGCCAGAGACATCTTTTACTAGGTCAGGTTGCTCAAAGCCCCATCCAGCCTGGTCCTGAATACTTAAAGGTGCCCAAACATCTGGGTAGCCTGCTCCAGAGTCTTGTCAGGCTTATAGGAAAAAACTGCCTTCCTTATAAAACAATTGAACGTGGCTGTGATATCAGAGGTTAAGAAATAGTAGACTGGTCTCTTCAGTTTTATTTAGAGCACTCACTAAAGATAGAATGGCCCCTTGTAGTGCCCTGTGTTTGTCTAATTTACAGGGCTGCAGCAGTAGCATGCGTGTTCTACCTTCTTATTTGTTTTTAAGTGGAAAACAGGTTTTTTAATACTTGTAACATGAGAATTGAAGCATTTGGCTCTGTGGCCTTCGAGGCTTTAAAAATAGGCTTGGCTTGACCTGAACTGATGGCAGAGGGCTGAGATAAGCAGCTGCTAGAGCTGCCTGGCAGCATGTCCATGTGGGGAAAGTGGGAGTGAGGAAAAATAACCAGTGCCCCAGGGTTGCACTGCAGTTTCCACCATCCCAGGAGAGCAGGCACAAAGTTTGACTCTCATCTCTTTCTCCAGTGTAGTCTTTTTCATGCAACATGGTGGTGGTCCAGTCTGGAGCAAGATCTCCTTATTACAGCCAGGGAGTCATGGGGAGTCACAGGGACCACTGGAAGCCAACCTTCAGAGTGAAATGCCCAAACTTCCTTTGTTTCTAATGTCCAGTTGCCCAAAGCACTGGGACAGAGAAATAACAAACAGCTTGTTTCTGTTGGTTTCTACATGCCAAACTGAAAAAAACCCCAATCCCAAAAGAAACGAACTCACATAGTGGCAGTGTTGGATCTGGTGAAGCTCGTGTTGGAACTAGTGGAAGGACTCGGATGTTGCTGCTGCCCTGTGTGAATAAATGTGTGAAACACTGGGTTATGTAGAAATCTAACATTGTCTGTGTTTATCTTCAAGTGTGGTCAGCCCTTATCATAATAGAGGAAACACAGCCTTCCTACAGCAATTGGAAAAGCCCTCCTTCATCCTTTTTCTTGCATACTGAGCCTAGTAAGTTCTACAACTGTGTTTTTTCCTTTTGGTGGTAGAAGCTGAGTAAGAAACACCCTCTCATGAGTGCTGCGCTGTATCCAAACCTGCTTGTACAATTTTGTGGAACTCAGCAAAGACAGGGTGCCTGGTATAAAGCTGAGGCACTGAGCCGCTCTCATTAGTGGCCTTGCACAACTGACAGTGTTCATACGCAGCAGAAATGTGTCGTAACACATTTCTGTGAGCGTAGCAACCTGTTAAACATTGGAGTTTTGAATTCCTGAAGAAATCAAATCAGCATGGTATGAAAGACTTAGAAGAGTCCCCAGATATTTGTGCTGGGTAAGACCACTGAACAGTGGTAGTTTCCCATCATTCTAGCCCGTACTCTACCTTGGAGCGCCTCAAGCCTGCACCCTAGCCTATGAGGCCCCATGCCTGTGGGATGAGTGACATGCTCTGAATGGGCTGTAAGGATGAAGGCAACAGTGGTCTTCAGTGTATCTCAGCTCTGGATCTTGCCTTGGGCTAGACATGGGGTTGTGGTCACCTGTTAGGGCTCCTGTATTGTGGGGTGGTTGAGGCCAGGTGGAGCAAAGAAGGGCAGCAAAGCTGGAGAATGGTCTAGAGCGCAAGTCCTTTGAGGAGCAGCTGAGAGAACTGGGGTTGTTTAGCCTGGAGAAAAGGAGTCTGAGAGGAGAGAGCTTACTGCTCTCTACAGGTACTTGAAAGGAGGTTGGAGCAAAGGGGAGGTTGATGTATTCACAGAATCACCGAACATTAGGGATTGCAAGGGACCTCGAAAGACCAGTCTAGTCCAATCCCACTGTCGCAGCAGGATCACTAGATCCAGTTGCACAGGAACATATCCAGGTGGGTTTTCTGAGTAGCAAACGATAGGACAAGAGGAAATGGTCTCAAACTGCAGCAAGGGATGATTGGATATTAGGAAGAATTTATTCACTGAAAAGGTTATCAAACATTGGAATAATCTACCCAGGAAGGTGATGGAGTCACCAACCCTGGAAGTGTTTAAAAGATCTAATGCTGAGGAATGTGGTTTAACCTGGCGGTGCTGGATTAATGGTTGGACTTAATGATCTTAAAGGTGTCTTCCAACCAAAATGATTCTGTGATTCCTCTCAGAAAGATCCTTGCTTCTATGGAGAGCTTCCCAGATACCTTGCAGAACCAAGAAAGCAATCTCTGTGACCAGGTGCCATCACAGGAGGCAGGGCTTATCCCAGTACGAAAACCACCTTTCTGCTCCATCTGGAGCACAGGAATGATGAGGTAACAGGGGCATCCATGTGTTGCTTTCTGTATTCTTCTGTCTGGTGGGCTGCTCCTTCAGCCAGTTTGCTTGCCTCCTGTAGCGTGGCTAATTGCTGCCCAGCATGGCTATTGTGACACCCTAATTGTTTGCAAATCATTGTAAGATGAAGTAAACCCTGTGAAGATGTGCAATTAGGATTCAGGATATGCAGTGCTTTTCAAAAAGCTGAGATGAATTCTGCCTTGTTGAAGCTGTTAGTTAAATTTCAGTGTCCTAAAAAAACCCCCTAACTTTATTTTTATGATCGTTGGAATTGCTTGATTTGCTCCTTTTTCCCTCTCTGCATGCCTGAACAGTTATTAACTGTTCTGTTGAAACTGCATCTGCTGGGAAACAGCCTGTAGTGTTAGCCCCTTCCACTTCCTGGGAAGTGATTTTTCCTTTAGGGTTGAAGTCATGTTTTTTTCAGACAGCTGCTTTTGCTTTCTGGGCTTCTTTTAATTTTAGTCCCCAGCTCTGGTGGAGGAGCAGGAGCAGCAAGGAGCAGTGGAGAGGAACAGCAAACTTCCAAGGATTAATTCAGAGGCAAGCTTTGCGCTTTACACTGGAGTGATAACCTGGCAGGACGCTGGGCTATGGCTATAATCACAAGTCCCTCAATTAGTGTTTTATTTTACAAAAATGACCTAGTCTTAAGGAAAAAAAGCTATCAGTGTTTAAAACAGGGCTTTGGCATACTACGGATGAGCGTGGTCATCAACTGCTCTTCTGCATAGTCCAGTGGAGTATCTGCTGAGAAATCCCTGCAGCCCCTGGCCACACTTCTCAGACTTTGAAAGTGGCCAGGAGCTACTCTGCGTTGGAGAAGCTGATCATCTTGGCAAATTGGTTTGGGTGCAGGTACTATGGTGGTCCTCTGCCTGGTTTCTCAGGCGGCCTTGGTTTGGTAGATATTCTTACGGCAGGCCTCGTTGCACATCTGTCCAGCTGTGCTGGTCTCAGGTGCAGTGGAAACCTCAAGTCTTTTTATTTTTTCTCCAGGTAGACCAAGAAGAAGTGGAAGGGCAGTTTTCTCTCTGCTTCATACTTAGGCAATAGTTGGTTTGATTGTGCAGCAGCTGAGGCACAGGCTGGACTCTTGACTTCTGTGTGACCCCTTAGGTTTTGGGAGAAGGGTGCTGTAAGTGCTTGATTTGGGATGTTCAGGGCTGTAGCAGGTGGGTAGGAAGAGGTGTCATCTTGTGCGCGTCTGGCCTGTTGCTTCCTAGGTTTTCAAATTTCTTGCCAACTAATTGCAGGTACCACATGCTGCTGCCTCTTCGAACTATGCTGACCTTCACTCCTCACTTAGTAATTTATGAGTTTGCCATAAACAAAAGATCCTGCACAAGGTGAACAGGTGTCTTACTTAAAAACAAAGCAAAACTGTAAGGGTCATGTTGCTCAGTGTTGTGGAATATTGCCTTGCTACTTAGCTGTAAATTTATGACCTTTTTTCCCTCCCCTTTTTTCCCCTTCAAGAAAGAAGTAGCAGCTTTGGGGTTTTTACCTTTATTTTTCAAGGATTTAAAAGAAAGTTATTTGTCCCAGACTGTGAGTGATCAGTCTCAGTCCCTTTGCTGTTCAGTGTGGCTTAGCTGCTAAAGTGACCACCCCATTTATGGGAAGGCATGTAAGTAGTTCTGCAAATTTTCCCTTTAAGGCCTCTAGAGTATGATGGGGATAAGCAGAAATTGTCATGCTCTGTGTTGCCTTAATTTATGTGCTGTTAAGCCAGGTATAACTCTTAGCACCTTGAACTGTCTCTTCAGCATTATCCTAAAAGATGGAAATAATAGATAGTTTTTTAGTTCCAGCTTTTAGTTTGAGTTCAGCTTTAATCACTCACTGCCCAGTGTCTCAGAAGTTTAAAAGAATTTTTGAAATAATTAACACCAACCCGGGAAAGGAGCCTGGATTCTTTGGTTTGAAAGAGATGTTATGTTTAATAGAAAATGGTGGTAGCTTCACTTAGTGTAAGCTTGTTCTTTCTCCTGGGTTAGTTATGAATGTGACACAGGATGACTTGTAACGGAAGCTCTTATCTTTCTCCGGGGTTATAAGAAACCATGACTTTAAAGATGAAGAGCGGCACAACTGGAACTGTTCATTTGAGAACCCGATCATTATAAATACCCTTTTGGTTTTTTTCTTTGAAGAAATGCTCAAGTCTGTTGTGCTTGATGTATTTTGAGTATTATTCTGCTACAGAATGACCTCTGCCAAAGGGAGAAGGAAAGTTCCTACCTGTTGCAGAATTTGTAATGGGTTCCTGACAAGTGTTGTAGTCTGGTGTATTTGTGGTGCTGCAGGTACATTTGGTAACAATGGATTTGCAGTTAGAAGTACAACAGTCTTGTTTTACTTGTAAGGATTCCAGTTTCCAGTATTAAAACATGAAAATTCTGGATTTGTACTGTTTTCCATACTAGTCTTACAGACTTCTGGAAAAATATGGGTAGAATTTATCTCTACCTGAAACCCATCTTACAGCTCAAGTGATCAGATTTATGGAGGTGAAGCATGTAATTTGAGTAGAAGTGTGATTCTTTCTGCTTCTTCTGTCCTCCATATTTGCTGGAAGTATTCATTACACCTGAATTAATAATATTAATATGCATTACACCTGCATATTAATTTTAGCCTGGAAATAGTCTTTCTGCCTGAAGGTACTTACAGAATCATAGAATCATTAGGGATTGGAAGGGACTTTGAAAGATCATCTAGTCTAATCCCCCAGCCACAGCAGGATCACCTAGACCAAATCATACAGTCAGTCTGGGTTAGAAGGGACCACAGGAACCTTTTGGGAACTCTGCAAAGTTTTGTCAGCGGTCATCAGCAGTTGTTTTTGTAAACCTATGTCCGTGGCTTTTGCAGAATCATAAAACATTAGAGATTGAACAGGACCTTGAAAGATAATCTAGTTCATTTCCCCCGCCACAGCAGGATCACCTTGATCAAGTCACGCAGGTTTTGAATGTCTCCAGAGAAGGAGGCTCCACAACCCCTCTGAGTAACCCCTTCCAGTGCTCCATCACCCTCACTGTGAAGAAATTCCTTCTGATATTTATATGAAACCTTATATGTTCTGTTTACACCCATTGTCCCTTGTCCTGTCACTAGAGGACATTGAGAAGAGCCTGGCTCCATCATCCTGAATGCATCCTTTCCTCAGTGCAGTTACTGTACAGTGAACTGCTTTCCTGAACTCTTTCTGCATCTTGGGTGGTCAGTGAGTGGGTTGAAGTTGGTGGAGTGGATTATTAAAAGAAAAGAGGTACTCAAAATGTTAAGTTCCTCCCAAAAGTCTTGTCCCATGTAGAGTAAAAAGAAAAAAACAATAACATTTATGGGAAGTAAACCAGTGAAGAAGTTTGCTCTTCCCCCACCTCTGCTTCTCCTTCCATTTTTGACTGTCCTGTAGTATAAATGGTTTCACTCTTGCCTATAATTTGGAAGGGAACTGCTGCATCCTAACTTAATTTGTTCTAATGCATCAACATGCGAGCAAGGGACGCTGTTTTTAATTTCTGTGTACCCAAGAGCCAGAACCACTTCTATGTTTCCAACAGTTGCTGTTTTATATTAGACTCTTCCATGGAGCAAGCTTTAAGGGCATGTTAGAAAGATGTTTGCTCACAAGGTATTTTTCGAAGCATGTATCATCGCTCAATCCTGCTGATGAAGTCTGAGACAAGATTAACCAATTAATGTAGTTAATGTGCTAATGGGCTGAAAAAAAAAACACAACAAGAAGGGTTCAAAACAATTTTTAAAGTCGCAGGCAAAAATGAAGACTGGCTTCATTTGTGCCAAACCAGCAAAACACATTTAATTCATGCAACATAAGAACCCCAACACAAAGATATGTAGAGATTAATCACATGTTCTTACATAATGGGGCCGAGCTGTTACCTCCACCCCTTCAAGGGAAAGTTTTTCCTTGTGGAAATATGATATTAATCTTTTAGTTTGTGCATCCACTCCTTAGGGCCAACAGTTTCTTTAAGGGCCAGTTCCCCGTTCCGTGTGCTTCCAAGCCAGGGCTCTGTTCCAGTGCACCCATTCCCATGGGCCACAGACAGGACTTTTCTCCACTTCAGCAAACAATGGATTTCAGATGAAAACTTTCTTCCACTGATTTCTGAGGTTCCAAACTTCCACTCTTTGTCTGTTCAGCATGCTCCAAAGGGCAGGATGGCCGCTGTGCCCAGCTCCAGCGACGCGTGCTTCTTTTCCAAACACAGGCAAGACTAACTCCCAACAAGAAACGGAAAACAGGAGGCTCCAAACTAGTCTCACTGGTTTGCAGAGGTGCTTATTCAGCTGGAATTCCAAGTTGCTTATCACGTTGTGACTCCCCAGTCCCTCAGGATAAGATGTGCTGAATTCAGACAACAGCAGCATGTCTCGAAATAAGTGCACTGTGTAAAAGTTCCTAAATTTTTCGGTCAGGGATTTTTAGGTTGTTTATTTTTTGATGTCTCAACGAGAGGCTTAATACAATTGTTATGATTCACAAATGACCCCAGATGAGTAGGAAGCAATTCACACTGCCTCTAGTTTTAGTAGTTTTCATGCTGCAATTTCAACTAAATGATTATGTTGGAGTGCATTAATTAGTGTTAAATTCTTTTCATGCTCCTGCAAATGGACTCATAGTAATTCCCTTGATCCCACCCTGCCTCTGTCAGTGTCTCCTTTATTTTTTGGCACTTAGACCTCAACTTCATGGTGCAGCTGAACTGCTGCAGAAGTACAAGTGAAGGGGTTCTGCCCAGCAAGATTACTGCTCCATTATTGTTTATAAATACGTGAAGGGTGAGTGTCAGGAGGATGGAGCCAGGCTCTTCTCAGTGTCATCTAATGTTAGGACAAGGGGCATTGGGTGTGAAATGGAACAGAGGAGGTTTCACATCAATATGAGAAGGAACTTCTTCCCAGTGAGGGTGACGGAGCACTGGAACAGGCTGCCCGGGGGGGTTGTGGAGTCTCCTTCACTGGAGATGTTTAAGACCCGCCTGGATGTGTTCCTGTGTGACTTGGTCTAAGTGATCCTGCTGTGTCAGGGGGATTGGACTGGATGATCTTTTGAGGTCCCTTCCAATCCCTAATGATTTTATGACTCTGATTCCTTTATTGCAGGAGGAAACTCAAAAAGTGATGAGAGGGGTGGCTGCACAGCTTGCAGGGATGGTGGACAGCTTTGCCAGGGAGTGGGACAAAACATGGGGGTGGGACTCATGCTTAGTGCTTGCTTGACTTTAGCAGTACTTCTGTTCTCTCCATATGTCTCTTTCTGAAGCAACCCCACTGCAGATCCTCCTGGCAGAGGTGTGAGAGGCAGGACCCCCCTCAACCACCAAGCTTTTGCTTACAGCACCTTAGCTGTGGGGTTGCTCACTCTTGTGAAGCACATTTAGTGGACCCAGTCAACTTGGGTTTTACTATGGCAGGTATCATGATGGCCACACTCATTTGATCCTTAGTTCTGTCTTCCTTCTTGTCATCCTTAGTTAATATTGTAGCCATTAGTAGTTGTTTAGAGGAGGGAGATGGTTTTTTCTCTGTGCTCAGCTGAACTTTCTTTTTCGTAGTCAGTAAGCAAAATGGAAATTGTAAGCAGAAGTAAACAGTGAGAAGAGGAATTGTTCTTTTCTGGTCAGTTACTCAGGAACAGAAAAAGGAATTAATGTTGTACAGGCTAAGAACTAAAACTGAAATTTTGCAGCTTCCTTTGTGCTTTTATGTGTTTTAATGATTTCTGGAAAAAACCTATTCACACATCAGATTACCATTAAGTGTTCTCTTGGGAGTTTGGTAGCACTTACTCTTAGTTGCCTTTTTTCCATTACTTTAATGAAATCAAAAAGAAACCTGTCTCCTAGATCATTGGGGCAAACATGCACATTTCTTACATTTTCTCTTCTTTTGTGTAAAGCCTCAAGTCTTCTGAAATTTGAAAGTTAAACTCTCTTTTTGTTCTCTGATGTTCTCTCACTGGCTTTAATGCAGCTGGTTTGAACACGGCACAATGAAGTTGATGCTGTGTTGTCTGTGAACACAGATCATTTGGAACCTTTCACACATGAATGAATGAGAGCATTTAGCATTTTCTGCATTTACACTTACTAGTGGTCTTCCGATTCAGTCTCCATTTCAAGTAGATGTCTATAATGTCTTGGCATGTGTTTAGCTGAGAAGCAAACTGATGGTGAATAACATCAGAAATAGTGTAGCCAGCAGGAACAGAGAAGTGATTGTCCCCCTGTACTCAGCACTGGTAGGGCCACACTTGGAGTACTGGATTGAGTTTTGGGCACCTCAGTACAAGAAAGACTCTGAGATGCCGGAGCAGATCCAAAGTAGGACAGCAAGGTTGGTGAGAGGTCTGGAGAACAAGCCTTATGAGGAGTGGCTGAGGGCCTGAAGAGGAGGAGGCTCAGGGGAGACCTTACTGCTGTCTACAACCACTTGAGAGGAGATTGTAGAGAGACACGTGCTCATCTCTTCTCAGAAGTTACAAGTGATAGGACAAGAGAAAGTGGCCTCAAGTTGCGCCAGGGGCAGTTTAGATTAGACATTAGGAAAACCTCTTTATTGAAAGGATCATCAGGCACTGGAACAGGCTGCCCAGGGGCATAGCTGAATCACCATCCGTGGATGAGTTTAGGAGTCATGTAAATACAGAGCTTAAGGACATGGTTTTGTGGTGGACTTGGTGGAGCTTTGTTAATGGTTGGATGCGATAATGTTGAAGGTCTTTTCCAACCTGAGTGATTCTATGACTCCATGAAAACACTCTTTTACTGTGTCGGACTTCTGCTTGGTATTGAAAGCATCATCCATGGTTTGTGTGAGTGAGTGCAAGAAGGAGGTACTTGATGTAATTTTCTCCGCTTTTGGAAGCTTTTTGATGCTCTTCCATGTAAACTTCTTACACCTCTTCAATCTACTTGTAGTGATGCTGTGTTGTGCCATGCTCAATTAGCCATGGATTCCGGTCCAAGAGAGAAGGAAATTCATATAAGGACTTTGCAGGTCTCATTTTACTCTCTTAATTAATCAATTAGGTGATGGGTTGGATAACGTAATTATAAAAACTATATGTGGTGCTGAGGTCTGGCAGAATTTTAACAGGCTGAAAATAGTTCCTTTTGTGTTTGGTTAATGATGAAGGAACATGTTGGAAACATGTTGGAAACCTTAGATGTGCAAAGGGAAAAGGCAACGTTGCAGAAAGCTTCCTAGATGTTCTTGTGACAAAAGACGACACGGTAACACTGTTCCTCACTGCCTGCTGTCTCCACAGAAGGTTGTGTCTCTGCAGGATGTACTACATAAATGAATTTAAATATACAGCTCCTCCTGAGCTGCTGTTTGTAGGTGCCATAAACCAACTGTGGATGACTTTAATGCGTCTGTTTGCAAATCACAGCATTTGGGTAACGGTTTCATGCGTAGCCAGGTTCTGCCTGCTCTTGAGGGATGTCTAGTGAGAAAGGCCAGTAACTCCACTTGCTCTCCAGACTGGAAAGTCTTTCTTTGAGGCAGTGATTGCTCCAGCTCTCCAAAATGAGCTTGCCTGTGTGTATGACAAGTGTTGATTTACAGTGGGATCCTGCTGCAAGCTTTCTTGGATTCAGTGCTGTATGTGAAAGGCACAGGAGGCAGTTCTTCATTCTTCATATGACTTAACTAGTAGTGAGCATCATGTCCAGCTTGGAAAGTCCTACTTAAAGAGATTCCAGTTTAAGCTCCAGAACAATGAGCTGTGTGAAACACATGGCCCATAAGGAAAAGATTAGGTGATTTGTGTTTCTTCAGAAAATAAACCATAAAAGGGTGGGCAATCATGACGACACTTTTCCAGGATGTCAAGCATTAACATAAAAAAAAAAGCCTGTGGCCAGTTATTCTTCATGTTCAAGGGAGCAGGATTAATTTCCAGCAAGAAAGTTTAGGATTGTGGTGGTTGGCTTGTTTGTTCGGGGTGGGTGTTTCTTCTGTAAGAATACTCAATGAAAATAGTGGAAGAGGCTTATTGGGGAAGTTGTTGCATCTTGGTTGCGGGAGATTTTGAAGAGCGGGTTGGACAGACACCACTAATGGCTTTTGTTTAAGTGGGGCTGGAACAGTAACTTCTTCAGGTGCCCTCAGGTCTTTCCACTTCAATTCTGTGGTTATATACATATATATGAGGCACAACCAGAAACTCAAAGAACTCAATGGGCTTTTGATCTTCTGAGCTGGTTTGCCTTTTGCATCTGTGAATTGCAGTATAAAATAGGAGAGGAATTTGTGTTGTTATGTTGTGTATTTTAGTTTTTCAGATGTGAAAAGACTTGCAGGCTACAGAAATTGAAGTTGGTGCTAACTCTCATTTCTCCCCTTTCTCTCGACAGGACGCTTGGTTGGTGCCCTGGACGCCGTGTTAGACTCTAACGCACGTGTCGCACCGTTTCGAATTTTACTCCAAGTTCCAGGCTCACAGGTTTACTCTGCCATTGCATGTGGTGAGTTATTGAACGGATCAGAAGTTTACTGGGCCATAGCTATTGGTGAGTCACAGATGAAAACCCCCAAACCGGTTCTGAGCATGGTCCATGCCTGCATGTCCAAGAAGCTCAAGGTAACCCCAGCTAGCAGTGTGTGTGTGTGTAAAGCTATTGCCTACAGCTTGTTTAACAAGGAAATTAACCCTCTGGTTTAAAATCCCAGACAGGAATTATGAAAAAGTGTTAACTAGGAACATGAGTTTTCTGTAGAGAGCTTGTCTAGCTGAGAGTGTTGTGTGTTTTTATTTCTTGCAGAGTAGAGCAGTTCTGCTCCATCTGTATCTGTTTCTACAGTAGTAATAGCTCCTTGCAGCAAGAAACTGCTTCGTCTAGTCTCACCAGTCTAGTCTTTTTCTTGCTTACTATGACACCTCTTACCACACTTGGTAATGAAATATAAGTGGAAGATTTGGCAGATGCTGCGTGAGTTAGGAAGCATGGGAGACTGACTAATTGCCTGGTCTTTTGTGCACTAATTCCTTTTGCAGTGTTTCTGCAGCCTCTGAAAGTTTGGGAGAGTGATATCAATGTGGCTTGCAGCAGCCTTGCTGCAGCAGAGTAAAGACCATCTGAATGCCCTTCTTCATTCCCCCTGTTCTTGCTTGGCCAGTGTTCAGAACTGTTCATATCCCTTCTGCTCCAGTCTATAAAATCCTAGCATTGAAACTTACAGCAGGTGTTCCTTTGGGAATGGTTCAAAACTGTGCCAGGGGAGGTTTGGACAGGATATTAGCAAGCATTTCTTTACTGAGAGAGTGGCCAAGCTCTGAAACAGTCTTCCCAGGTACCAGTATAAGCTGAGGACTGACCTGTTGGAGACTAGTTTAGGAGAAAGGGACTTGGGGGTCCTGGTGGACAGCAGGATGACTATGAGCCAGCAGTGTGCTCTTGTGGTCAAGAGGGACAACAGCATCCTGGGGTGGTTAGCAGATCAAGAGAGGTTCTTCTCTCCCTCTACTCTGCCCTGATGAGACCACATCTGGAGTATTGTGTCCAGTTCTGGGCTCCTCAGTTCAAGAGGATCTATGTCTTTGACTTTTTATTTTGTGCAAGCTCATTCTGCATTTCTTCCTTGGTTCAGCAGAGATCCCTCTTCATGTTCCCCATTAATACTGGGAATTTTTCTCCCAGTGCCAGATGTGCATGAAGCAGCTTGTGTAAAATCTGTGCTATTTGGTTGTGGCTAGATTTTCTTCACTTTGCAATTGCTCCATTATTTATATCCCTATCCCTCTCTTTTTTTTATATTTAAATAATGCCATCTTATGGAGAAATTTGAGCTTCATGCTGTCTGTTCTCTGATGACACCAGGTAGCTTTCACTAGAAAAGGAAGTTCAGTGTTGCCCTTGTGGGCCTCTTGAGTGTTTGAATATATGTGATACTACTTTTTGAGGCTGATAACTTGCCCTGTCCACACTCTTTCTGCCACATTTTAGTTTGGTTTTGGCTTTTGTTTTTTGTATTAAAGGAACTACAAATCACAAATTTGCCTGGTTGGAATGGTTAAGGATTTTTCTGAGATAAGCTTCCTTCATTAGTGCTTTCTAAAATTCTCTTTGTCTCTTAATGGATACTCAGCCCTGAGAAAATGAGATTTGTAGTAACAGAGCGGAAGGCAGAGGGCCCTGGTTTGTATGCTGCGCGGGTAGGGTGTATGTGGTTGCCGGAGCTGCTCTGAAATGAAGAACCATGCTAGCAGAAGTTGTTTCTGAATAATATTGCTGCTATGAAACCCTGACATGAGTGCCCAGGGGAGAGCTGGCACTGGCAATAGGAATCAGAGCAACAACATCCTCTGACCCTTTTCTTTTAAAGCTGGGGAACTTGCAGGACTGTCTAAGCAAGATGCTTCACGCAAAGACATCAGTAAGAGTTTTGGTACTGGACTTTGGAGGAGCAGTGAGTCAAACTAAGGTTCCTGCTGTATAGCAAAGGCTAGGAGCAGCTCTAGGAGGTCCCTCCAGCCTCCTGGTATAACTTCATTAGGGCTAGTTATCATGTCATTAGGCAGTTCATTAAAATGACATCTAATTGTGTGTTCCAGGAGCCCTAGGCTCAAATGATAATGTACAAGTAACGGTCAGATCTCTGTTACGGACCTTTGCAAATCTCCCAGGGCTGCCTGAGAGCCTGATCCCTGCCGAGCATGACTGTTCTGGCAAAGATGTTTTAGTCCAGATGGCATTCATGTTGTACCAGTGCAGGGGTAATCAGAAAGGCCAACCTCATTTGTAGTGTAGAGCCACTCAGAATTTTCCTTTCAGAAGGCTTAGAGGTAAATCAAACACAAGTCACAGTTAAGCTACTGGGAAGTGGAGAGTAAAGAGATTGGTGAGAAGTGAGCTTAAAGAAGAGATGATGAAGAGTGAGGCTGTGGTTAAATACACATTCAGCACAGGCACATGAATAACATGGGTAGAAGGTGGAATAAAATGCTGTGCACTGGCACAGGAAGGGGAATAAGAAAGAGATTAGCAATTCTTGGGTCAAATCACAGGATGACTTTAAGGACCTAAAAAACCAAGAGGCTGGCCTGACCAAATGGAAGGAGCATTATTTGGGCAAAGGTCCTGGAGATGTCTAAAGGCTGGCAGGCAGGAAAGATTACAGTGGCCCCCATGGGAGACAGTCACTGTCAGAGCTGAAGCTCAGAGCTGACTGAGCACTGTAAATACTGCTGGGAAAGGCATTGTGCTTATGGTTTGTTTCACATGAGGCAGCCCAGCAGCTCTCTCATGTGGTTGGTATCTTTTAAGTTCCTCAAAAATTAAAATTCAGCTCAGTATGTGCTTTGCACAGCCATTTCAATATAAAATGACTGCATTTCTGGTGTTCTTAGCTATTGATCTAATTTGTTTTTCTCTGCTTAAAGGGCATTTAAGTGTCTCCTCTTTAGAGATTGTTTTGAAGTTTAACCTCCATTAATGATATTTATGAAGTTCCATCACAAGACCTTCCTGTGAAGGAAGTTCAAGCTTGGAAAGTTTCCCTGCCAGTTGGCATTCTGTGTGGAAAACAGAGCAGAGGAAGGTGGAAAATCCTTAGCTACATTTACCCATTCTTGTTGTAAGGCAGCACGACGCATCTCTCTAGCGTACACGCAAATCAACTCTTGAGATAATGTTGAGATTGTAATTTAGTTGAGCATGTCTTCTGGTTGAGATTCATTTTATTGCTATGTTCATCTGTGATCTGTATGTGTCTTATGTCCACCTACTTCTTTCTTGCACTAGCAAGGCACTGGGAAAAGCAACTCTTGCTGCCTTCGGTTGTTTACCTGTAACATTTAATCACTGGCCAGTAAGATCTGGAGGGGCCAGATTTTCCCACTTGCCCTGTAGGTTGTCTGTCTTGCTCTGATGTTTCTGTCATTGGGACAGATGTGACAGTTTAGTTTAAAGCAGAAACAAAGTGAACAACAGGTGAGGACCAAAGTATTTATTGAGTTAGTGTGAACACATTATGTTTGAAACTACATCCTTACGTAAGTCCTTAAATAAGAAAAACCTTACAGATTTGAAAAATCTTCATTTGGCCAAGATTTTGTTTTCTTTTTTCCCCCAAACTGCAGAAATATGCTCTTGCAGACTTTGAGGTATTACTGAACAAATTCTTTTGGTTTTAGGTACTGAGAGCTTTTCAAATAGGATGTAGATGATGACCCTGTATCCTCCTCTCAGAGGGTGTGCATGTGTGCGTGGCCTGTGCGTGTATGCATGTGCATACTGAGGGAGGGAACTTTGGGAACAGGATGGAAATCAGAGGTTGCCAGCAGTCTCTTAAGGAATGCTCAGGATGAAGTTCTGCTGGTTTTATTCTGCTTTGTCTTTTAACGTGTCACTTGCTGTCCTAGAGCATTGGAGAAGATGAAAGTGCAAAAACTATTCATCTAGAACAACGTGGGTTTTGTTTTTCTCTCTACTCCTATGAAGGAAACCTCATTCACCTGTTTGCTACCAAGAATTTTGAGGTTGAAAGTTCAGTTTCTCATAATTGAAGAAGTAGTGTGTTTAATTACGTTTTTTCTTTCTTTCTTTCAATTTGGTTTGCTAGGATGATACCAAATACACTGCATTTTGCTTTTCTAGGTGCCACTGCAGAGGAGATAAACCAGCACTGGGAATGGCTGGAACAAAACTTGCTTCATACCTTGTCTGTATTTGACAACAAAGAGGACATTGTTAGTTTTGTCAAAGGGAAAGTGAAGGTAAGGGAAGTGTCTTATTTTCACCCTTTCTGTGGGGTTTATTAGAAATAATGTCATTGAGTTCCTGACATCCATATCTGGCTTCATCCATCTAAACATTATTTCTTCACTGTGACATCAGGTGCAAGTGCAGCTGCAACTGTGCATCCTCACTCACATTTCTTTGGAAGTGTCTGAAAACGGAAGCATCTAATCTTTGTCCCACGTGTCCCTGTCCAGCTTCACTGGTTTTCCTTTCTTCTCTGTGGTGTGCAGCTGAGCTTTCTTCAGCATGTGATTTCAGTTCTTCTGCCTCTCCCAAACACTGTGTTGAATGCTTTCCCATCCTTTATCTCAGCTTTTTCTCCTTGCTGTGTTTCTCATCCTATCTCTGTTCTTCCTAGCTTTGTCCCATCAGCTTCTCCTGCCCGTTGCCATACTCCTGTTCCTGTTGGTGAGGCTCATAGGTGTCAGCATGCGGTAGCCACAGTACCTGACTTTGCTGGCAGCAGACCTGTGCAGATGACAGCACTTGTCCTGACCACACAGGGACAAGACACAAGGCTCTTGTGCAACGGCATCAGCATCGTAATGATCTGGCTCAGAAGCCGCCAGTGGCTTTGCAGGATGTGGCTAAGCACCACGGTGAAGCTGCTGTCTGTGTGCAGGCTGCAAAAATAAGCAGCCTTTTGGAATGCAAAATGCACTCTTAAGATACAGAAATGTGATGATGACTGAAGGTCAGGTTGAAAATGGTAACAGCATGTGTGGTATAACTTAGAAAGCCTGGTGTCCAGAGCCTGGCTTCTGTAGGATGCACACTCCAGTCAGAGCCTGGTGATGAATGGCAGCGGGGCAAGTCTGCTAGTGACTACTGTACCTCAGGCCCTGCTGCAAGCTTTTCCTTGCTGAGACTCCTAGTGAGGTGGTCTTCCCCTGCACCCACTGTTTTGTTCTGGAAGCTTTGTAGGAACGTAGTGTTTTTGAGGAGTTTCAGCCCTTCTGCTGTGATCTCAGTGGGCTGTGAAGTTAGGTAAAAAGGGCATTGAGAGGCAGAAGGTCACTGTGTAACTCTCAGATTTTATCCCACTTTTAAGAGAGCAACCTTTGTCTAAGTGCACTGGAAGGCTGGAATAGCGTTAACCTCGCTTGATCATGCTGTGGCAGACCGAGCACTGCATGTGTTTAAAATTCTTCAGGTTTTATCAGTTAATGTTAAGCCCAGGGTTTGGACCATGGCCTCTGCTGTAGATGTTTGGGGTGTTGTAGCAGCTTGGTAATTGCAAGTTGTACCAACTGCTGTAACACTCAGATCATTTGTCTGGGTGGTGCAATACCTGCTTAACTCTTTGGCTCGGATGCAGTTCTCAACACTCGGTGATATTTACGTAGCTGTTCCTGAAACCATGTTTTTCATGGTTCCCAGCATATGACAGGTTACTGGCACCTCTCACTGCTCTGCCTTTTCATAAGAAAGGACTACCAGTTCTTTATACACAATCATTACTCTGCCTTTGCTCTCTGTACACACCGAGCAACAGCAATCACAGGCCACAGTGAAACTGTAAATACATGGTTCTGCCAGGCTAGCTGAAAACATCTAACAAAAAAAGGCCCCAAAAGTCTTGATTTGGAAGCATTCAAAATACCTGAGAGGTTCAAACACCACACAGATGTCTCCATTTGTGCTTGAAGTTCTGGGTAAGAAAGGGTTGTTATTCAAGTTTGAATGAACAGCTTGTAGCAACTTGCTTGAGCATGAATCCTGATAGACTGTCTCATTGTGGACACAGGCACTGATCGCAGAGGAAACCAGCAGCAAGCTTGCAGAGCAGGAGGAAGACCCCGAGAAGTTCCGAGAAGCCCTGGTGAAATTTGAATCCAGGTTTAATTTTCCTGAAGCAGAGAAGTTGATCACCTATTATTCCTGTTGCTGTTGGAAAGGAAAAGTTCCTCGGCAAGGCTGGCTTTATCTGAGTATCAACCATCTCTGTTTTTATTCCTTCTTCCTGGGCAAAGAATGTAAGTGTAAATATGTAAGAAAGCAAATGCTAAGGAGAGAGTTAACTACATTTAAAAGCAAGATGCAGAATTTTTATGAAAACCTAGTTCACCTTTGATGTTTATTTTCTGAAGGGTTTTTTTTATTGTTCAGCAGAAAGATCCTGTTCTGTTTGGTTTTCGCTTCAGCCTTTGTGCTTCTGTTCTAATGAAGTGACACTGTAGGACCATGCAGACACAGCTGCTATCTGGTTCTTTTTCTTACTGTGGTGAAGCAGGTGTAACAGAACTACAGGCTCTGACATAGAGACTTTCTGTGCCAAAACCAGTTAAGGACAGGTCCCTCCCACAGCTAGGGAAGCAGTCATCAATGTCTGGTGTCCTGGAAAGAAATGGTGGAGCCAGGGATGCTGGAGTCAAGCTGCCTCCCTGAAAATAGCCCAGTCTGTGCTCTAGAGAACCAGGTGAAAACATGGAGGGTTTAAGTCTGAACAACAGCAATTTAGGGATTTATTTGTGTTTCTGAGTAGGAGGTGCAGGAAGGTCACAAGAAATGTGTCCTGGGGTTTTTAAACCTTCAGATGGTTCAGAGAGTTTTATGAGAGTGTGGTAATGGTGTTCCTTCACAGAGGAAGGCTCATGTGATTATGAAAAGCCTGGCAGAACAGATTTAGAAGATGAAAATGAATGCAGTGGATATTAAATTGTGAAAAAGACTGTAGCCATTTAAACTGGGTAGCATTTCTTTGTTTAGTATAATCGTGCATGAGCTGGTAACATTTGAAGTCCTGCTGGAACTTCAGCAAGGACAGTAATGTAAACCAATCTGCTAGAAATACAGCAGGAATTCTCAGGTACAACAGTCAGGAAAGCTTTATCATTTACTGTCTGCGTTTAATATTCTGCTGGCTACTCAAAACTGTATCTTTAAAAATTACATAACTTAATGTAAAGATGAGAAAGTAATTTCTAGGACTAAAAAGATGTAGAGAGCCTTTTGTCCCTTCTGTTATTTCAGGCCAGTTATATTGTTCTGTTGCAAAAGGTAGTAGAGTTAGATTTAAAATGCTGTTAAGTTTGTAATTCATTATGAAACAAAAGCTCAGTTCTGCTGGACAGACTAGAGTGGAGTTGACACACAGGAGATATCAGAGTTCTTGTTTAATCTCCTTGGTTTCTGTTTAGTATTAAATAATACCCTCTGTCAATCATTTCTTCTCGTTATTATTGCAGGCTTTCTCTCATTAAATCAGGTACCCCTTCTGCCAAGGTGCACAAAGCAAAAGATAGATTCATTAATGACCGATAACGGGAGAAGGAGGAGGGGGAGATAAGAACCATTTGTATTGTTCCAAACACTTTGTTTTTGTAATACACAGAGAGTTGTATGATAATGGAAGTACAGCATAGACTCATGGAATCATAGAATCATTAGGGGTTGGATGGGACCTCAAAAGATCATCTGGTCCAATCACCCTGCAACAGCAGGATCACCTAGACCATCACTCTGTATTATTCAGGAAGAAATCATTCTCTCCTCTTTGTGTTTTCATAATGAATTATTATTGGAAAACCCCACAAACAACTACATGGAGCCGCTTTTCATTTTGACCATGGAAGAGACACTGGCCATTTGCTGTTGTGGCCAGTTGCATTGTCTTTGTGTTTCCATGTAGTTGCTTGGAAATGAACCCCTGAATTCTCTTTTAGTTAAAAAACTTTCATAGCTCAGTGGGAAGTATTTGATGTGGAAACATCTGGGGTGGATCAGAAGCAGGGTGGGTAGCAGATCAAGATAGGTTCTTCTCCCCCTCTACTCTGCCCTGGTGAGACCACATCTGGAGTATTGTGTCCAGTTCTGGGCTCCTCCGTTCAAGAGGGACGTGGAGCTGCTGGAAGGAGTCCAGCGTAGGGCAACAAGGATGATGAAGGAAGTGGAGCACCTCCTTTATGAGGAGAGTCTGAGGGAGCTGGGTCACTTGAGCTTGGAGAAGAGGAGACTGAGGGGTGACCTCATTAACATCTATAAATATGTGATGGGAGGATGGAGCCAGGCTCTTCTCAATGTCATCTAGTGATAGGTCAAGGGGCAATGGGTGTAAGTTGGAACATAGGAGGTTCCACATCAACCTGAGAAGGAACTTCTTCCCAGTGAGGGTGACAGAGCACTGGAACAGGCTGCCCAGGGAGGTTGTGGAGTCTCCTTCACTGGAGATGTTTAAAACCCACCTGGATGTGTTCCTGTGTGACTTGGTCTGGTTGGTTCTGCTGTGTCAGGGGGATTGGACTAGATGATCTTTTGAGGTCCCTTCCAATCCCTAATGATTCTGTGATTCTGTGAAACACTTCCCACTTCTTCCATTCTGATAAAGCAGATTGCTCCTGTTTCAAAGCTACTGTTTTGTCCCATTTAATGAAATACATGTAATACTCTGCATAATCCAGATTTACTATCATTCTGATTGTTACTGTTTGGGAAGCTGATGCTGATTATATGTAGAACAAGGGATTAATTGTCCTTTTGTTTTCCAGAGAGCAACAACAAATTAATCTGGTCATGGAAATATTGCTATGAAATTTCATGTATTAAATTCTTTAATATAGCACAGAGGGGGGAAGAAGCATGTGTTGCAATAAAAATAGCTCCTAAATCTGTTTTAAGTTGATAACAATGTCTTTCTAAGCAAAGCATGACGTATTCTGTGTCTGTCAAGTCTGTTCCCTTTCCCATGCTTCATTTTATGTCGAAAGAACCTGGCATAGAGCATTGGAACCTGTTTTCAGCTTCTCATAAAATCAAGTTACGGTGAGGACAAGCTCCATGGAACACTTTTTCCAGAACAAGTTCCCTTTTATCTAAGCCTTGAAGTATTTGCAAAGCTTCAGAGACGCAGAACATCTGATTTCTTGAAAGGACATGGCAAGCTTTCCTCACATTTTTTAATTAAACTCACCTTTTTCTAAAACTCTGAAGACTTTGTACCTCTCCTCAGTAGTTTGGGCCCCTTGTGGTGTCCTCTGCTGTAAAGACAGGGTGATTCCAACCTGGGTGAACAACGGTGCTACTGAATCTTTCTGCCTTGGGCTGCGTCCGCGCTGATGATTTTATGGCCGTTCCCAACGGTTCGTGCGTGTTGACGCAGCTGCGCCGTATTTAACTAAGGAAAAACGTGATCTGCAGATAATCTTGACAGTTGTGGTTCCTGTGCTGCAGAGAACTTGCCTGGGGTAGCTCCTTGGGTAATTCACGATCACAGATAAGTGTCGTGTGTATGTGACAGTCTTAGTTATTGCTGAATTTTATTGCTTTATTGGCATCGGGAGACCAGCTGGGGATGTTAGGGGGTGTAGTCTTGGTGTTACTGGCACACAGAAAGCTGGGAAGCTGCCAGCAGTTGTTAAAATGAAATTTGATCTATTTTCAAGTCCTTTCTGCCCAGAGATTTTTATGAGGGAGGCAAGTAACATCCTGTGGTGATTATCTAAAATAAGCTGATTCTATTTATCGTTCTTATTTGTATGATTCGCCGGTGTTTAAGTATGGAGAATGGTGCCCTCTGCTTTCCTGTAAACAAGCCTGACTGCAGGTATTGTTCAAGGCAAGTTTTGCTTGTGCACCAGTAGGACAGTGGTCAAAATGGGAAGATCCCAGTGCTTAAGCAGCTTTTTTTCCAAAGCCTCTTTTACAGTCGTAGTTGAGAGCTGTAAAACAGCCGCGTGCAAAAGCTTCCTCTTGTATGGGAGCTGGCTTTATTTTAACAGGTAAAGAATTGTGTGTGGGATCATAGAATGGTTTAGATTGGAAAAACCTTTCAGATCATTGAGTCTGACCATTAACTCTGCCAAGCCCACCACTAAACCCTGCCCCTAACTCCATGTCTGCAGAACATGTCCAGAGATGACGATTCGGCTATGTCCCTGGGCAGCCTGCTCCCCATGCCTGATGAACCTCTCAGTGAGGAAGTTTTTCCTGATGTTTGACTTAAACTTCCTCTGGCCCAACTGGAGGTCATTTTCTCTTGTCACAGAATCACACAGAGTTGGTCTATTGCTTGTTACTTGTGAGAAGAGACCAGCACCCACCTCACTACAGCCTCCTTCCAGGTAGTTGTAGACAGCAATAAGGTCTCCCCGAGCCTCCTTTTCTTCATCCAAAGTAGCCCAAGCAACCTCAGCAACTCCTTGTAAGACTTATTCTCCAGACCTTTTGCCAACCTTGTGGCCCTTCTTTGGACCCACTCCAGCACCTCAGTGTCTTCCATGTCTTGCAGTGCCCAAAACTGAACGTGTGTAGTTGGGTTTCCACCTCCCAACGGTTTATTTTCTGAGAGATTACAAAGCCTTTCTCTGTTGTCGTGCTCTTCAAATGAACAGTTTCTTCTGGTATTAACTCTTGCAGAGTTTGCAACCCACTTTCACTTTTTTCTCTGATGGCAGTGAAACTTATAATTCCTTGGGTTGAGGTCCAGAAGCTGGAAAGAACCTCCAATGTCTTCATGACGGACACGGTCCGCGTCACCACTCCAAACAAAGAGCGTGACTTCTCCACGTTCCTTAATATTGCTGAAGCTTTCAGGATCATGGAGCAACTGGCAGACGTGACACTCCGAAGACTACTGGATAATGAGATCTTTGAACTGGATCCAGGCCTTCAGGATCCTACTCAGATTACCAAGAGGTAGAAACCCTTAATTGTTCTCCCTTGTGTGAGCAGAGGTTCAGTGGTGGCCTTTGCTCTGTCAGCTGTGTAAGATTTCAAACGTTTACTTGACTGGATGTGAAAGAGATGTTATAGTGTGTAATGTTGTAGCCAGTAGGTGCATTTTAACTTGTGTTTAGAATGCCCCATTGTATATTCTTCCCTTAAACATCACTCTGGGTTTGTTTGTTTTGTAAGTACCATTCTGTAGAGAAGGGTAGGTTGCAGCAAGGGGTATTCTCCGTCCTCCCTGAAGAGCAACATTATTTGGTTTATAATTTTGCTAATATCAAGGCTTTCCTAGTGCCATCAATTCTGTGGTGGTGTGATTGCTGTAGATGACTTAGCAAGCAATTATAGGCCTTAAAAAACCCATGGGCTTTTTGCTGGGTTGCAACGGGTTAATATGTTATGGTCAAGTCTGCCCCATGTGTCACCACAATGCATCTGTGCCTTCGTTTCCCACTAGAGACGTTTGGCCTCAGAGGGAAGACTGATCAGAGGTTCTCCTCCCTCTCTACTCTGCTTCTGGAGTATTGTACCCAGTTCTGGGCCCCTCAGCTCAAGAAGGACACAGAACTGCTGAAGAGAGTTCAGCACAGAGCCACAAAGATGATGAACAGAGCAGAACACCTCCCTTATGAGGAAAGGCTGGGGGAGCTGGGTCTCTAGTTTGGAGGAGACTGAGGAGTGACCTCATTAGTGTTTATAAATGTGTGAAGGGTGGGTGTCAGGAGGATGGAGCCAGGCTCTGCTCAGCCTCCTTAATGATAAGATGAGGGGCAGTGGGTGTGAGCTGGTACACTGGAGGTTCCACATCAATATGAGAAGGAACTTCTTCACAGTGACGGTGATGAAGCGGTGGAATGGACTGCCCAGGAAGGTTGTGTTCCATGCGTTACTGTTCTATCCCTCTCCCACTTTTGGGTGGAAAAGTTAGATGCACAAAACAAGGAAAGAAAATCCAGAGGAGATGAAGCAAAACAAAAAGAGGGAGAGATAGTTTCAGCATCTACAGGTTTTTGACTCCTCATCATCGCTTCCCAAAATGGCGATTGAATCAGGGATACCACCTGAATGAAGGTGTTTTCCTTTCCTTCATCCAACTTAAAAACAAAAGAAGTTGACAGAGGAGAAAGAGAATGAAAATGTATTTACTGGAGAGTTCCTGGGCGAGTTGTTCTCTAACTTGTGCTGATGTGCAGGACCTTGAGGCAACAGAAACTAAAACATAGAAACACTGAAGATGCCAAAAGCATCTCTTAGGTGGTGGTAGGATGAGTCGCTGCTTCTGATGCCCTTCCCCACACTTCAGCAGCCACTTTGCTGCAATGTGGTTGAGCAAGTCTGTAGTCTGAATAGTGGATAAACTGGTTTTTAATGCTAATGTGTGTTGGGGGGTTTGAAATTTCTTGGTGTGTGAGGTTTTTACTGTTGCCTCATTTTTTCCTGAAACCATTGTGGGACTAAAAGAGCAACTCTTTCCCCCTCAAAACTTCTCCACTAATAATTGTCTTTATCAATTCTTGCGCATGATTTGAAAGCCAATCATAGTCTATAAAAGTGAAGGCAATAATCCACACAGCATTAGAACTATTCCAGCTGTGTCAAATTAATGAAGTTACTGTAGATTGCTGTTATTTTATAAGTTTGCTTTTGCAAGAGGCTTGTCTCAATCTCTTTATTTTTAAAAAATACATTTTTAATGCCGTCGTGGCCAGTGGTGACCTGGCAGTCATAGGTCAAAGGTTGGATTTCGTGATCTCAAGGGTTTCTCCACACAAAGAGGTCCTGTGGTTCTGTAACCCTGTATATTCCACATTCTGAAAGAGCACTGGAACGGGCTGCCTGGGGGGGTTGTGGAGTCTCCTTCTCTGGAGATGTTCCAAACCCACCTGGATGTGTTCCTGTGCGACTTAATCTAGGTGACCCTGCTGCAGTGGGGGGGGTTGGACTAGATGATCTTTTGAGGTCCCTTCCAATCCCTTCATGTTCTGTGATTCTGTGAAACCTTTGCTGCTGTTCCTGAGGCTCTTTGGGTGATCCTGTGAGCAGTGGAGAGATGGGGCTCATAGAGGATGTAGGATTAAGCCCGCAGCCTGTAATACAAATGATGTCCTGAACGGAGTCAAACAAGGTAGTACAGAAGCTTCTGTGCTGCTTAGTGAGAAGGTAAGGCTCTGAAGAATGGATTACAGGGGGATTAATTACAATTAAGTTAATAGCCATGAAAAAGCTGGCGTGTTTGATAACTGCAAATGCAATTTCACACAGATCTATTTCTAGCACCATATGATTTTACTGGAACATATGGTAGCTATTTCTTTTTGAATAGGAAGGTCATTAAAATCTCTGGTATAGATTCAGTGTACTTCATATTCCCTCTCTTTCAGGATGCCAGGATGTCCCCTGCATTCCTCAAATGTAGTGAGGAAACCCTCCAGAGCAGCTTTAGTGCTGGTGTCAGCAAGGTTTCAGAAGTGTGATGTGTTTCTCCAGGCTCTAACCACTTTGGTTTCTTGTCTTCATGTCTAACTGTGAGTTGCCAGCGAGGATGACATTGCTTCAAACGAAGGATTTTAACACTGATCTAAGCTGAACAGAAACTGTTTGAAGTGTCTTGAATTGTAAATATCACTTCAGTCTCACTAATTCCTTCAGAGGGAGAATCCAAGAGTGCTCCAAACATTGAGCAACAGGGAGGACGTGACTAAAAGAACCTCTTTTCATTGCATCTGCCCAGGAAAAAGCAGGGCTTGGATTATCTCTGTGTCACTCATGGCATGTCATTGCCTACCCTGTTTTTAAGGATTTCCATTGAGGAAAATATCAGGAGCCTGAAGTCTAACTTGAATCTTTCATACTACTGCCTTTTCAATTTGTTACTGCTGGAATCTTTCCTGCTGCCTTCTGAGCCAGTTACTTCTTGTCCCACCCAGTACTATTGAATAGATGTGATAGTCTCTTTTTACAGCAACCATTTATGTATTTGAAGGTTTGTATGCATCTCCTTTGTCCTACTTCAGACAAGATTTTCTTATCAGTTCTGATTCTAGTCCTTCTGGTAGCTCTCCTCTCGGTATTCATCACTTACCCCACCACCCCACACCTGCATGGGGTACAGGACTGCACTTGATGCCTTGCCAGTGCTGGACCAGCATTAGTGTCTCCGCAGCTGAGGTTCTCACACTGCGTCTCGGTGCTTGTGCCCTTGTAAACTTTCTGCTTCTGTGTGGTCTCCTCTTCGTCCTGTGAGCACAAGGCTGTTGGCTTATGTTCAGCTCATATAAGCCCTAGGTTTTCTCTGTTTGCTAAGTAACTGCTGGTGGACTCGATCTCTGTGCTGCATTTATGCAGCTAAACATATTTGTGTTCCTTTCTTTCCACACCATCCCTTAGGTTTATGAGTATCAGTCTGAACCTGATCCTGTTCTTCTGCTCGCTGGCCTCTACCAGCCTTGTGTCTTGTGCAAGTTCAATAACAACTATCTCTTGATGCATCACGCAGGTGGCTGATGAGGATGTTGAACAGAAGCTAGTCCAGGACAGACCACCAAGAGTGTCCTCTTGATTCAGCCTTCTGATTTACCAGGGACACTCTGAGGGCTGCTTTTTGCATTACTCTTTTTCAGCTGGCTTGGTGCAGCACCTTCTCCCTTCCATCTAGTTGTATTTGTTCCATGTGAGGAAATGTCAAGACTTCATAAATTCAGGCTATTGTATCCATTGCATCTCCTCCATCTGCAAGTCCTGGTATGTAAAGGAACAACTTTCAGTTTGATGGGTCCTGACAAGTCCATGTTGTCTGTTCTCAGATAACTTCTCCTGATTTGCTTAGAAGAAGCCTTTCTTGCTGAGCAAAGCCAGGAGTTCTTCCCATAAACAAGATGTGTGTCACTGGACGTGTTGACTTCAAAATGCACAACTTTCTGGAGCCTGACTGGCAAGAAGAATCTAGCCATTAGTCTCTAAAAGCAAGAGATCAGCCAGGCTGTTTAGATTTTAGATAGGCAGCAAGTGACTCAGCAGAGCTCAAATCTTGCCAAGCTGACTTCTTTTAGATTTGGAGAAAACATTCATCAGCGAGGACATAATTTTAAGTGTCCCGATACTTTTGGGCTTTTTGTTAGTTTTGTGTGTTATTTCCTTTTGTTTAAAGCTCTTGGAAGGTGACGCAGGGGTCACACATGAGGAGTTCAGACTTGCAGCTCGCTTTGAAGCGCTGGAGTTGGAGGCAGTCCAGGATCCCATAAAACACAAGTCAAGAACTGCACTTGGGAAGAACTGCTGAGTTTTCTGAAAAGTAGGGAACAAAGCAATTGCGTTTTCACGCCTTTCGTTCTTCTGATGCCTGTGTAAACACTTGATAAGCATTATTCCTGCATAATGGTAGCAGCAATCCTGTTCTTCCTTAGCCACAGGCCAGTGTGCTGTGGCTGCCTAAGAACCAAGACATTGTTAAGCTAGAGGAGCCAGTGTCCACGTTCAGGCCGCAGGTGGAAGGTTTGTGTTTCTGTTCAGCCTTGGAGATGTTGCGCAACCTCAGGTGGAAGCTGTGGGACCTGGTGATGTGGGCCAGCTGCTGCATCTTCGCTGTATCGTGTCTGAACAGTTGCCTGTCTTGTTTTAAGAGCTAATTGCATTTGTGGTTTCTCTGGAGGTCTAGGGTTTGGGCTGTGATTTTGCTTGGCTTTATTTATGAAGTGAAGTAATTGCTTTAAGCCCTCGAATTTGCCTGCCTAGCAGGAAATGTTTTCACAGTGTGCCACTGTCTAACAAAACCTCTCACTTGTGCCTACAGCACTAGGTACTGACAGCATTTCATCCTCCCCGTGCTACCAGGATGACTATTTTTCCAGGATCTTTGCTTTGCCTGCTCACCCCTGTTTTGGCACTTGTCTCTGGGGCAGCCCTGGCCATGGTGTGGTCTCTGAGGTGGCCTGGTGTTACCCTGCATCGTGAGTCATGGGGAACAGGCAGTTCCAGGAATGTTTGCGTTGGCAGCCTTCCCTCAGTTTGGAGTGAGGAGGCTGGACACAGTGCTTGGTGAATTTGCTTGCTTTCAGGTGCAGGAAGTGCCATTCTTCAGCTTAAGAACCTGTGGCTTCTGGTCTGAAAGGTCCCACACCTGGAGCCTGCAGCACCAAGAGGTGCAGCAAAAAAAAAAAACCCAACAACCTCAGAAACAGCAGATTTTTGAGCATTAGAAAGGGTCAGCTCTTAAGTGACAAGTGACCTCTGCCTCAGCCAAGGTCCTACTCTTGCGTGTAAGGTCCCACTCTTTTCACATAAAGGCGTAGACATGTTAACAGCCGAGCGGATGGAGGGAGGGTTTTACCTTCCCAGCACAATGGTAGGAGAGCACAGCTCTACCCAGACCTGCCTGCAGATGCTATCAGCAGCACTCATCTGTGCTGGGCAGAAATGGAAAATATTTCAGTGGTGAGCTAGCCAGGAGGCAGACGTATCCTGGTCCAGTTTTGTCACAATAGCAGATCGCTGAGGGCACTTATCAGAGCTGCTCTTGCTGTGGAATGTTAACTCGGGAGCAATCTTTTTGTCTTCCTTCAGAAAAAGGGTTTCTCTTTGTTCTTTGTGAAAAACAGGAGACTATTTGTCTGTTTTCCTTGGATAATATTATTAAGGGAGATAATGCTTGAGAAGGAAACAGCAGTTGAGTGCTGGTCAAGCACGTTCTGTCTCCTCTCTTGGTCACAGATACAGATCCTCCTGTCTCAGGTCTCAGTTTGTTCTGGATTGTCTTCCTTCCTGTTTCACGTGGCCTTAGTTTTCCCAGTGGGATTAAATGCAAATAAAAAGCCCAAACAACTGATTCACTTAGTGAAGCAGAATCTTCATCTGCCTCAATTTGTAATTGAACAGCGGGGCTGGGGTAAGGGGGAAGGTGTCTGCAGAGAGGAGGCTGAGGAAGGAGCGGAGAGGGGATGTGCAGCACCAGAGTACCACTCCCTGTTATGTTTCAGCCCACGCTTTACAGTCTGGATGGAACAAAGTCAACCTTTTTTTTTCCCCCTGAGGTGAATCATGTTTGGAAAAATTTACTTGTAGTAAAGAAGATGGTGGAATTTAAGCCCTAATGTGTCTAGAGCTGGTGTTGGTGGGCTAATAGCCGTGGCCTGTTGATAAAGTAATTGCACAGCTCTTTAAATTACTGCAGACCTCTTCATTAAAAAGGGAGGGAGGAGGAACAGAAAGAATCCCCAAAGCCAAGTCTGTATAGTCAGAGCTCAGTAACGAAAGCTTCATTTATTGAAGTCTTTTCTCTCTAAATAAACATGGATGGGTAACTGAAAGGGATCAAGTCCAGCTTGAATATAGCTGGTGCTGTTATTCCCGAAGGAGTCTGTAAGTGAACCTGAAACTGGTTTGTGTTTTGCAGCTGTTCTGAGGCTGATACCTCCACAGGTCAAGGATGAGGGATGTAAATGTTAACTCTTCTGTTACCCACTGCTTTGCAAGTATTCACTGAGAAAGTGCATGACGTTTGTCTGCAGGGGCAGATTCATGGGGTGATACTGGTGATCCACTAAGGACCTAAAGCTAAATTCCCTTCCTCAGTGAATGTTCATCAGATGAAACGTTTAGTTATCTCCTGGGCATTGAGGCTGGAAAGTCATAAAACAGCCGGAGAAGATCCGTGGTTAAACAATAAGTATTAAAACCCCAACCCAAACAACAAGCCAGCTAATTTAAATTACTGCCCTTTTCTCTTCACTGCAGAACTTGCTTTTGACCTTGTTGTTAAGCAGGCAGGTAGTGATCATGGTTCTTTTCTGTTTTTCAAAGCTGCCCTTATAACTCTGTTCACCTAGGTGGTGAAGCTTGCTGCGTGCTGCTTTTGCTCCTGGCAAGGCCAACAAGGCGAGCGAACCTAGCAATGGGTGTCCTGGTTTCCAGGGTCTTCTGATTTCCTCCTGCTGCTTTGTTTTAAGGGATCTAGAAGCCAGAGCACAGAATGAATTCTTCCGGGCCTTCTTCAGATTGCCCAGGAAGGAGAGGCTGCACGAGGTGGTGGACTGCTCTCTGTGGACGCCGTTTAGTCGCTGCCACACCGCGGGGAGGATGTACACTTCAGACACCTACATCTGTTTTGCCAGCAAAGAAAACGGCTGCTGCAATGTAATCATCCCGCTCAGAGAGGTAGAGCTGTTTCTTTCACTTTGGGGCCTGGTCCGCGTTGTTCTGCCTCGAGCACCCGCTGACACCCGAGTTATCTCTAAACCCTCATTTGGTGAAAAAGGCTGCTTGTGCGTATCGTGCCTACAGGGCTGTTGTAAAGCTTGTCCAGGAACTCACACTAGGGCATGAGTTCCTAAAAATACAGGTGGTTCAACGCCATCCTCCAAGTGAAGTGTGGACAGGTAGTGCCGCGGGACGGAGCGCTGCAAAAGCAGGCTCTGCTTGGCCCAAGAGCTGGGTAGGTTTGCCCTTCTAGCTCCACAGTCTAGCTCTGTGCCTGACTGGATGGTGATGGAGACTTCAGCTTGGATCCACCTTAGCGTCCTTGCCTGGGATCAGCATTTGGAGTTGCTGAAGCTCTCCCTTCAGAGACAGACTGTAGCAGACCTGTGGATACTGTACAGATCTGTGGGGGAGAGACAATGAGGATGTTCTAGATGCAGTGAAGAACTGTGAAATGTCCATGAAACCAGAGATTTATTTCAGTGAGGAAAGAGTGCATGAGAAGGTGGTGGGAGTAGGAGAGGAGAAGCAAACACCTGCCTGTTCTGTTGGAGATACAAGGCTGTTATGATCTCTTAATTGAAGCTTTTCTTTCACCCTCGACTCGTAACAGAGTCATGTCCAAGTGATGCCCTAAGTGCCTGTTGCAGAAACAGAAGACAGTCAGAGGGGACAGTGTTGTACTTAGTCAGAAGCAACAACACTACTGTGTTTCCCATCTTCCGAAGTGTGACAGTAAATTTCCTCCTCCACCCCCCAGAGTTTGATCCTTTTCTAAGTCTTGTTTTAATGATACTCCCCTTTCTTATCTTTCCCCTCTGTCTTCAGGGCTGAAGAAAATGAAAACAACAAAAAAAAAGGGCAACTGTGTACTTTTTGGTGGCTGCTTGGAGTTTTTATAAAGAGACCATTAACTTGGGGTGGTCAGATGTGTCTGAGCAAGGAAAGCTAATATGAATAACCGTGTTAAAAGCATGTGTGCATACAAAGGCCTGTGCATGGTAGTACGTGTATTTGAAGAGGTTCTGGTGGATGTGGTGCCTCATGTGTTCTCTCTGATGTTTCTGGAAAAGGTGATCAGTATAGAGAAGATGGAGGACACAAGCCTTCTCCCTAATCCCATCATTGTTAGCATAAGGAGCAAGACAGCCTTCCAGTTCATTGAGCTGAAGGACCGGGATACTTTGGTGGAGAACCTGCTCCAAAGGCTGAAAGAAGTAAACTCCAGCAACCCAGTGCACTGTGACAACTTGCAAAATAAGATCCAGGTACTGAACCTGTGAGGTTTTCTGTGGTGGTGAATGCAGTGTATTCATCCCTTGGTCTGGAAGAGAAAACCCGTGTGACTGGAGAGGCTGAGGGCTGGCTGGCTGGGAGATACCCTGTAGAAAAGGCAGGTAGACATGGTAGACAATGGGTTGAGCTCTTAGGTCAGCATCATGCTCTTGCAGTGACTAGGGCCAACAGCATATGGGGCTGTAGCAGCAGGTGGTAACCAGCATATCAAGGGATGCTGCTATTCCCTTCTATTCAGCACTTCTGAGACCGATTAAGAGTCCTGTGCCCAGGTTTCACTCTGCCCCCACTACACAAGAAAAGCACTGCCAAATTGGAGTGAGTCTAGTGGAAGGCTACAGGATGCTCCGGAGCTAAGCACATGTAAAGCTAAGCTTTACCTGAGGAGAGGCTGAAAAGGCACAGCTTGTTCAGCCTGTCTTCCCCTTGCTAATGGGGAGTCGCAGAGAAGATTGAGCCAGACTCTTCTTGGAGGTGCCAGCTGAAAGACAGGCAGTGACAGTCCCAAGATGCAGCAAGGGAAAAATCTGAGTAGATAAAATGAGAAAGATTTCCTCTCAAGGGTGGGCAGAGCTGGACCAGGCTGCCCAAAGAGTCTGTGGACTCCCCTTTCTTGAAGCTACTCAACCCAACTGGACACAACCTCCAGTAGCCTGGTCTCAGAGGCTGTGCTTACAGCAAAGGATTGAAAAACATGCTCCAATCCAAACTGAACTGTTCTCATACAATCATTAGGGATTGGAAGGGACCTGGAAAGATCCTCTAGTCCAATCCCCCTTCCACAGCAGGACCACCTAGGCCAAGTCTCTGACTCTGTTTTTCAAATCCTAACTGAAGCAGAGGGTTGTTTGCCAGTCTGTCATCAAGGATACTTAGATTTTACTAACAACTTCAGTTTCAAAGTAACAGCCCCTTTCCTCCTGAAGGCTGTGAATGGTTTTGATGTAAAAGGCATCAGCTTTGGGTCTTGAAGATGGTTAAGGGCCTCTTCCCAGTCCTTTGGTTCTGTGTTGCAGAGCAGCACTGCCTTTGGATCTACGTGCGTGCTTGGGGAGGGGGAGCCTGCGTGTCTGGGAGCAGAGGGTTCACAAGGCGAAGAGGGAAGCGACTGTGGAAAGAAGAGCGGCTACTTGCTCAGTGTGGAAGCCCTGGCATCAGACTTTCATCAGTCAGGGGTGGCAGGCCTTGATTTTGGAAAGGTACGTACCATTTGGGGGGAGCTGTAGGAGTTTTGGGGTTTTTGGTGATTTTTTTTGTTGTTAATTTTTTTTAAAGCTGAGGTCATACTCAGGCACACACTCATTTCTAGTAGAATGAACTCCTGGTTGGCAGGATAAGTTAGATGGGGGATAACAGCTTTTCTCTTTGCTTGGAGGTTTTTCTTCTCCCTCGCCACCCATTTCTTTCTGGGGAACATTCAGGATGTTTTTCCCTGTGTGGTGGGTTGCCCATGCAGACTGAGGCAAGCTTCAGTTCTTGGGGCAGACCTGCAGTTTCCATTGGTCACGGAAATACTTTGTGGAGTGTCTGATATGTAAGATGTTTCTGTTTACGAGGTCTCACGTGCACAGGGTTTGTTCTTTTAAAATGCACCCTCTTGTTCCCAGTCTAGGGAGCAAATCAAAGAGAGCCTGTGGGATGACCATTTTGTAGAGTACGGCAGAACCGTGTGCATGTTCCGCACAGAGAAGATCAGGAAACTCGTTGCTATGGGAATCCCTGAATCCTTGAGAGGCAAACTCTGGCTGCTCTTCTCAGGTGGGCACGCTTAGAAATGCCAGCTGTAGTCATTCTCTGACCTGAACATGGCAAAACATTTAGGCAAGAAGTCTCCCAAGAGCAATTACATGTCATTTACATGGAGCTTATGATACTCACAGAATCATTCAGGTTGGAAAAGATCCCTGGGATCATCAGGTCCAACCATCAACCTTACTCTACAAGTTCATCCCTAAAGCAGATCCCCCAACGCTGCAGCTAAGCATCTTTTAAACTCATCCAGGGATGGTGACTCAACCTTGGGCAGCCCATTCCAGTGCCTGACCACTCTCTCCACGAAGAGTTTTTTCCCGATGTCCCATTTAAACCTGCCCTGCTGGAGCTTGAGATTTTGCTTCCAGGAGAGAGATGATGGGCTCTGAACCAGTAAGTGCAAGGAAGTACCTAGGTAGAAGTTTCAGCTCAGGATGTTGTGCAGTGATGTGCAGATGAATTGAAGCAGTGTTTTGTTTACTGGGTAATTGAAACTTGATGTCATGTTTTCATAAAATCATGTTCAGGCAACAGTCAGATTACAGCATAAATATTGATTTACCCCTAGACAAATCCAATTATTGCAAAATAATGAGATCTTAAAGTCAGCAGGCCTGCTCCTGCTTCTTGCTGAGCTTTGGCAGTGAGAACAGAAACTAGAAGTGGAAAAACCCACTTGTTGCATCCACAGATCTGGCCGAGTCAGAGTGTGCCTGCAGTATGTTCTCAGATTCAGCCCATCCAGTGTGTAACGTCCTCAAACAGTCGTTAAAAGTGCTTCTTTGTGCGGAGTTTTTGTTCCTTGGAGGGTGGCAGCCCTTTGGAGCAGTAATTCCCACAGCACTAAGTTTAGCGTCATCCTGATCCACTTGTGGCTTCCTCTGTCTGTCTTCCTGCTGCCTTCAGACGCCGTGACAGATCTGGCCTCTCATCCTGGCTACTACGTACATTTGGTGGAGGCATCCATGGGCAAGTGCTGCATGGCAACGGAGGAGATCGAGCGGGACCTCCACCGCTCGCTGCCGGAGCACCCCGCCTTCCAGAGCGAGACGGGGATCGCCGCCCTCAGAAGAGTGCTCACCGCGTACGCACACAGGAACCCCAAAATAGGGTACTGCCAGGTGAGACACTCCCAGTGAGATCACACTCGCTGCTTTTCCTTATTTCCCCCTCTTTCCACTTCAGTTTCATTGTTCTCTGGGGACTATTTTTAATGGGCTGCCCAGATGAGATTCATACAGAGCTCTGAGGAAGGGGTTTAGTGTGCTACAGCTCTGCCCCTTTCTTCCAAAACTGATGGCAAATTAGGGGAGGACTTTGCCCAGCTGGCCAGCTGAAATAATAACTTCACCTTCTGTGCAGCTCCCTGAATTCTGGTTCACATCAAACATCATCCATATACGGGTCGGGGTGGGGGGAAGCAGCCCCAGAGCATCTTGCGCCATCAGTTGACCTCCTTTGCGTCTGGGCACATGCAGAGCTTTGCCTTCCTCCAGTCTCCTCTTATGAAGAGCAGTACACATCAGCTTGAAGAACCCGTTGTGCTGGTGGGTTGCAAGTCTGAATTCACCTTTCTCTTGCTGTTTAGTTTGGGTTTTTTTCCCCCTTAGTTGTTTACATCATGTTGGGCTTCTTTCTTTAAAAATAGCTTCTGTCAGTAGGATTTGCTGTCGCTAACAAGTCCCACTTTTTTCTCTGCTCTTGTAAGTCTATGAACATTTTGACCTCCGTGCTGCTGTTGTATGCCAAAGAGGAAGAAGCCTTCTGGCTGCTGGTAGCCGTGTGCGAGCGAATGCTGCCAGATTACTTCAACCACCGAGTGATCGGTAAGCTCGCGTCGCGCTCCTTGCTCCCTGGGAAGGGGCAGTTGAATGGCACTGACATGGGTACAGTGCTCGAGGTCTTTTAACACCCCAAATGAAGCTTGTGTGTCTCAGTTAGGTGAGTTTGGTGTTAAGAGCTGTTTAGCACCTGCTGGGGTAGCTGTTCCTGATCTGATTTGTCTGCAGCCTGGCTGCTGGAGTAATAGAGACTTGTATCCAAGCTGGCTCTTTCATATAAGGGATGATACAAACCCCTCTGAACGTGAGGTGCTGCCTGGAGAAATAAGCCCAGTCCCTCTGCAGTGCAAGTGTTGCACTTGAGCAACTATTTTTAAGGCTGTTTTGTGGAGATGTTCTACCTCACACAGAGAAAGAGGGGCTGAGCAGCTTGACACCATAATTGAGGGGACACGTACAAGAAAGAGCCGCTGTTCTTTGCAATCGCTTTACCTCCCTTACAGAACTGTTTGATAGCTTTTCCCTCCTTACTGCTGATCTTTGCTCTTCAGCTGCACTGTCTGCTCCCAGGTAGCGTTTTACACACCCAGACAAACTGAAGTTGTCCCACTTGGCAATTGCCCTGAGTTGTGCTTGATTTGGGGTTTGTATCTCTTGCCTGTCAGTCACTGTAGCTACAGCCATAAACCTCAATTGTCCCCTCTGTCTCTCGTTTTCCTGTCCCAAGGAAAAAGGACTGAGGTACTGCCCTGGCTCACCACAGTATAAAGGGTCAGGCTCCAGCTCAGAAGCTCCCCTGCTCCCTGTAGTCAAATGGCAGCAGTGCAGTGTGGCAGCAGGGTGGCTTTACTGAGCAGTTCCCTGTGCAGCTGTTTGACCCTAGTCCTGAGCATCCCCACATCTGTGCCACCAGCCGTCTCTACCCTGCCCCTCCTCTGGCTGCTGTTCCTTGAGTTTGTGTTCTTGGCTCTGCGTTTCATTTGACCTTGTGTTTTGATTTGCAACCAGCTCTTGTCTGAACTTTGTATTGTTTCTTCCTGCACACCACTTCCAAGATCCAGCATCTCCTTTTTGTCCACACTGCCAGCACTGTGGTCCAGATTTTGATCTCTGCAGCTTTGGTGACGTCTGCCCTTGGTACCTGTCACTGTGCTTTTCCTCTGCAGTGTCAGCCAGTGACCTCCACTGTGAAAACAGCTACTGAATTAATGACCTTGGTTAGAACAGGCCTTCTTAGCTCCACCTTCTCTTGGTTCTTTTCTCTATCACATTCAAAATAATGTGTTTATTTGCTTTCAGAGCTTCTGTAGTCCAGTCTTACTCCATCTTTTTGCCTTTATTACACAACTAGCCAGTACAGTTCTTGAAATAGCGTGGACCTCACTTCATTTCTCTGATTAGGCTTTTCAGTCTTAGGAACAGGTGTCAGTTCCTTTGTGTCTTGGGTCAGTTATTCTAAACGGACACTCTGCTATTTTCCTACCTAATTAAAATACATTAGAGGTCCTGTTGTCCAGATTTCTTGGTTTCTGAGAGCCTAATGAAAAGGGGGGTGTAAAAGATCTCTTTATACCTGTCTGTCTGTGGCTTTCTTCACGTACTCTTTAAACTGGCTGTGGCTTTTGTCTCTGTAACTATGGCTATTAAATTGTTTGGTTTATGCTTGTTAAAAAACCCAATCAAACACACACTGCCCTCTGTTGAGGAACCCCAGCCTGCTTCCTGCTTTGTTTTCTTTACCCATCTTTGTCCATCTTATTTATGATCATCTGACGTGAGAAGGCTCCTTCTTCAGAGCCAAGCACCGTGCCTGATGTGTTTGTGTTTCTCAGGAGCCCTTTTTGGGTTTCCCTGAGCACTTATTTTTCATTCGTGGTGCCACGATGTTTGTTTAGCTACCAGCAGAAGTTCTTTGAGGCCTGATGTGAAAAGTTCTAAGTCAGAGAGATGTTTTTTTATTCTCTGGATGCAAAGCCAAAAGACGGGGACACCAATTGTCCAGGTTACATTCTGCTTTTGGACAACAGACGTTTTGAGTGCGTGTGCCTCAGAAATACTGTGGCCATCAAAGTTGTCTCCTAATATTGACAGAATACAGGCTATGAGAAAGAAGTGAAATAACTTGAGAGACAAAACAATGGCAAAGCTGACTGCATTTTGCATTCCAGAACATTTTTAACCTCTAGTGTCTTTGGTTAAAGCGCTCGGTGTGGCAGGTTTGGTTTGCAGACATGGGCTGCTCCTGCACTAGCTGCTGACACAGCGGGACCGAGCTAGCAGTTCAGACAGAGTCCAGATCGGTTCCTTTTGGAAAGGCTGGTTGGGTCAGTTAGTAAAGCTTCTATCCAGACATTGGCAGAAGTTTTTTGACTGAGAGCACTCCAGGAGGATAATGTGAGGTTGTGTATCTGGTCAGTTTAAATTGGTAATTGAAAGTGATCATTAGCTTCAACAAATGGTTTTTCCAGTGTCAATCCTGGCTAATACTGTTTCTTCATGACTTGCAGGTGCTCAGGTAGACCAGTCAGTGTTTGAAGAGCTTATAAAAGAGCAACTTCCAGAGCTGGCTGAACATATGAAGGATCTGACCACCTTAGCTTCCATCTCTCTTTCATGGTTCCTTACCCTTTTCCTTAGCATCATGCCCCTGGAAAGTGCTGTGAATGTTGTGGACTGCTTTTTCTATGATGGGATCAAAGCCATCTTCCAGCTGGGCTTGGCCATACTGGAAGCCAATGCTGTGGATCTGTGTAACAGCAAGGACGATGGGCAGGCCCTGATGATCCTGAGCAGGTACGGCCGCGCAGACGTGCTCCTTTCACCAGGCAGAGAACAAAGGCATTTGGCTGCTGTTGTGAAGACAGTGGGACTCTGCAGTCACTGGTGGGACCCTCTGTTACCTTGCTGCTGCTGCTTTGCAGTGTCTGCCTTAAACAATGGGCTTTGTACATCGGCTGAGTAGATGTCCTGTGACATTTCTTGGCAGCAGAGACGCGCATCAACTGCGTCAGTGTGCAGTATTTACTGCCGCTCTTGGTGCCTTCCCTGGAGTGACGGGCTTCCTGCTCCAGACCTCAGTGAGACAAGCTTGTCTCCCTGGGCAGCGTTCAGTCACTTGGCTGCCTCGATGTTCCCGAGGGTCATCACAAAGGCATTTTCAGAAAGCCTGGCAGCCCAAAACCCAGCGTATTTCTGGGGCACGAGACTAGTTTGCTCAGTGGTACTGAGGAGAGCACGGTGCCGCGTAACCCGTGTTGCTTTTCTTTCTTTCCCTGCAGATTTTTAGAGCACGTCAAAAATGAGGAAAGCCCCTTGCCACCCATCGGTAATCACCACGCGTTCTTCAGCGATGACCAGGAACCCTCCCCGGTGACCGAAATAGCCAACCTGATCCATGACTCTTACGAGGTGAAGTGCTGCTCCGTGTCCGCTGGCCACTTAACGTTTTGGAAAAGGTTAAATTCAACGCGGCTGTTTCAGAAGTTAATGCACAGCTTGGCAGATTCCTCCACTAAGTGCTTTGGTCCTTCTCTGGAGACGTTTAAAACCCACCTGGATGTGTTCCTGTGCGACTTGGTCTGGGTGATCCTGCTGTGGCAGGGGGATTGGACTGGATGATCTTTCGAGGTCCCTTCCAGTCCCTGTGGTTCTATGAAAGCACAAGGCCAGGTGGACTATAAATCCCTACACCGACAGCTCAGTTAGAGAACGGATGTGCCTTTTCTGACAACACTTTGCAAGTTGTACTTCCAGTAAATGAGAAATACAGATATCAGAAACCACTACAAAACTAATAAACTTCTCTTCCTCCCTCGTAGAAATTCGGAGACCACTCTGTGGCGCAGATAGAGCACATGCGCTACAAGCACCGGATCCGCGTCCTGCAGAGCCACGAGGACACAACCAAGCAGAATGTGGTGAGTAGGGTCTGTTGCTTTGACTGGGGTTGCAGATGGCTTTTGTTTTCTAAACTGCTCCAGCAGAGCTGCAGAAAAGGAAGAATCATTAGTGACTCTTGGGAGAGGAAAAAAAAAGCTCTTCCCTTGGACACGGGTGGGTTTGGATCTTTTTTGTCAGCCGTGCCCAGGGTGGCTGTAACATCAAGATCAACCGCAGGACAGGTCTGCGCTTTTGTCTCTGACTGTGACCCTGGGCAGATGCCCAGGGAAGAGTCTAAGAAGAGCACGAGCATGATGTGATGCTTCCCTGGCCTCTGTGACCTGGAGCTTAGGGACTTCCGGTCTTTGTTTCTAATAACCCTTGAGGGATTTGTTTTTTTCACAGATCTGTCCAAATGGTGAACCTAAAGAAGGGGGAAAAAGTGCAAACATTTCTCAGTGCTGCAGTTTTCAGCTGCGTCACATCAGTACAGCCCCTGCAGGGCTCCTGAGTCCTTGTGTCTCAGTGATGACAGGAGAAAAGCTAGTCGCTAACATGTTTTGTCTTTGTTTTTAAGCTTCGAGTTGTCATCCCCGATGTTTCGATTCTTCCAGAAGACTTAGAGGAATTATACGACTTGTTCAAGGTTGGTGAACAGTAGGGGATGCACCTCTTTAAGGTTTCTGGGCATGAACTTGTAGCTGCTGCTTTGCAGAGTTGCTTCAGACCTTGTGTCCTTTTCCTGGGCAGGCGCTCTCTCTTCATTTTGTCCTTTCTGTGGTTGCTCAGTTCTTAAAAAGGAACAGTAGTGCACTCATCCTTCAAAGGATAACTGCTTCAGAGTGTCCTTTCTAACTTGCTGCTTGGAAGTGGTCCGTGAGGAATTAGGTTCTGGTAACGTTCACATGTAGGGTGAATTAAATAACGCACAGCTCTGCTCACTGGGAGCTCTGCAGCACTTGCAAGTCCTGCTGCCTTAATAATCTCTAAAGAGATTATTCCCTGTTTTCCATGAGGGGAAGAATCCCCCACAAACCTGTGTCCTTGTTATTTGTTTCAAATGTTTTAATAGCTTTGTGTTTTTTAGAACTAAAAGCACTCTGTCCTTCAGTCCTTTCAGTCAAGCTGACAGTCGTAAATAGTCACTTGGAGACAGCAACAGCTAAGTTTATACTTTAGAGGTCCAGGCATGTAATGATCACCTTTAATGGTCCATTCTTTTTGTGTATTGTTCATAGCCAGAAATACTGGCCACTGAGGATACAGCTGTGGTGTTTTCTTGGTGGTTTGTAGCCGTGTGGCTAAGAGCAGCTGTATCCCCTCTCCATTAGTGGTTGTAAGATGACGCTGCTGGGGCCGGCTCTGCAGCGCTTCCCTCCCACGCCTGGCTGCCTTGTTTCTGAGCTTTGGCTGGCCTGCACCCCTCCCCTTTCCTCATTTCATTTCTTGAGGGGGTTTCCTTTCTCGTGAGCTGCCTCGCTCCCCTGGGACAGCTGGTTTTGTTAGGAGTCTTTGTTTTGTATCAGCCTGTCCCCCAGGGAAGACTAATAGGTGCAGCATCCAAATGGAGAGGTCCCAGAGAGAGCAGATGAACAGGTCACGCCTTGGGTTTTCTCTGACCCTCTGTACCTTGGCTGGTTAGAAGCATCCCAGGCCAGATGTGGCTTCAGTAGATTGCAGTGAGTTTCTCCAAAAGCCTGTCCAGTCTCTTCCCTTCTAATACATTAATTACCCGTTGGCAATCACGAGAGCACTTGGCTCCTCTAGCTACAGTCACACTTTGCTTTTCCTCCCAGGAATGGTCTCGTATCGTTCCAGCACCTCACGCAGAGAGTGTAGAGTGTTCCTCCCGCACGCGAGTGCCTTTTCCCGCTGGCTGCACTCTGACACCACACATAATCCCCCCTCTCCCCGCTCTGATTTCTCCTAGAGGGAGCATTTGGTAAGGTGCTACTGGGAAATGCCAAGACCGGTTGTTGAGCGACACGACCCCAGCAGACCATACGCTGAGCAGTACCGCATTGACGCCCAGCAGTTCACCAACCTGTACAGGCTGGTGTCGCCCTGGACCTGCGGGGACCACACCGATGTCCTTGCCCAAAGGACCTTCCGGCTCCTGGATGAGAACATGGACCAGCTGATCGAATTCAAGGGGCTCGCCGGCTGCTTAGGTATCAGCTCCCCTGTGGGGTGGAAGGTGGGCAGAGCCAGGGGAGTGGTGCACGAGTGGACATCGATGTTAAAGTACCGTACAACTGCCGGGGGAGGATGCAGGCAGTTGGCTTTCGTGGGCGTGTAATTAGCCCAGCCAGTGATCTATACTAGTGTTTTGTGTTGCAGTCACCCAAAGTCAAATAGATTTTAAAAGACAGCCTAAGGACATGACTGAATGTTGTATTAAAAGTGACTTGGTGTAGGTGATCCTGCTGTGGCAGGGGGATTGGACTGGATGATCTTTCGAGGTCCCTTCCAATCCCTGATGATTCGATGAAGATCCTGTATTTCTCAGACAATAGTAGTTTTATTGAAAGTGTGTTATGAATTAGAATTGTACCTGGGTCTGCATGGAATGCTAGGAAATCCCACCTGCTGGACTGCTGCTCGAAGGACAACTTTCACATCTTTGTAGCTGCTGCCTGAAGACTCAATCTTATCCAAGCAGCTGCTGTTGGCCTTGTGCACTGGCCATAAGCAGAGCTAAACCAAAAACCTGACAGCTGTGTTAAGGTTGGTCCTGATGCCACCAGCTCTTCTAATGAGATGAGGCCACGTGTCCCAAGATCTAGCTTGAAGAAGAAAGTGCCACATCTCAACTGTTTGCTCATCCTGCATGAAAACAAACTGAATCAACAATCAGAGCTTCAGGAAAAAAGCAATAGATCTGTGTTCTCACAAATGAAGCTTTTATAAAGCATTTCCATGTGTGAACCAAGGCACTGTGTGGTTTTGATTCCTAGAGAGACACAACCTTAAAGAAACTAAAAGCACTCATCACAGTATGTGTTGCAGTGCACCTGAGAGCTTAGAATCTCATTTCTGCTGGTCATCACGGATATGAATTGTATGTGAAGTGGTCACCTCCTTGTTCTGTGGAACAGCAGTAAGGGCTGAAGGGGAGAGAGATTAAGAACGTGATAGCCCCAAAGGGAGTTTTCAGTCTCTTCCCTCTCACATTCCTGCTGATCTGTGGCAGCAAACAGCCTTTGCTAGATGCCCTGTTGTCCTCCTTAGTTATTATTAAACAGGTTTAGATACTCTGTCTGTTTCACAAGAACAGAGACCAAACCAGATGGCTGTCACCGGCCGTTCCTCACGGATAGGCACAACTTCAGCTATTTCATGGCAGTATACCAGCTAAATGCTTTCATGTGTTGTCCCTACAAACAGTTCTCTTTTGTACTTTAAACTGGAAGTAAACGCTGTGCTCCACTTCTTCCTCTTTCCCCCTTGCAGATGTTATGTATAATGGAGAAATGAACGAGAAGATCAAGTTACTGTACAAGCTGCATATCCCACCGGGTAAGAAGCCTAGAAGGGAATTCATTACCTGAGTTTCCCAAAAAAACCTCTTGCCTGAAGCTTTGGGGGGAAAAGGCCGTTTGAAGAACCCAATCGTGCTTCCCTGCGCTGAGAGCCTGTAAGCTGTGCACGTGCAGTTATGCTCACTGCCTTTGAAGGATGACTCCAGTCAAAAACCTTCTTGGATGAAATTTATACCAGGTTATAAATGAAAGGCTCGTGTCTGCCACGTTCAGAAACCTTTTGCAGCCAATTGCACAGGTACTTGTAGGTGAAATAACATTTCTGGAGGGCTCCTGGTGTCATTGCAACACCTCACACACGGAGAACGTGGAGCACTTCCAGCGCTCCACATGTGAACCCCTTTTTCTGCTGGTTGTGCTCTCTCTGCTCGTGTACATGTTCTGCATGTAGAAGTTTTCTTACCAGACCTCAGTCAGCTTCTGAGTAAGTGACAAAATTCTTGCGGTAGTTTCTGTGTGTGAAGTTTTTAATTGAACAGGTCTTGGCAAACTGACTCCCGCACTGCAGCACCAGTCCTGCTTACCTGAACGTAGTTTTACAACGTGATTTAACGAAGTCGTTAAATAGCTTTGCCCAGTTATTTTGCTTTCTTCAAACATGCAGATTTTAACCATTTGAAGGATTCACTGTTACATTTGTCACTGTTTTTTTGGTGACAGCTCTCACAGAAAATGAACGAGACAGCCAGTCGCCACTGAAGAACCCTTTGCTGTCAACCGCAAGACCGCTAGTCATTGGCAAATCAAATGGTACGTCAGGTTGTTCTCTAACGCGTGTGCAAATGAGATAACCGACCGTCCACGTGATAACCCTTTCCTGCTGTCTGTGCTCTCTGGAGTTTTAATTTGAAAGGTTAATTTATGACAGTCACTTGAAAACGAATTCTCCTTTTTGTGTCTGCTGCAAAAAAGGTGATGCAGCAGACTACCAAAAGCAGCTGAAGCAGATGCTGAAGGACCTGGCCAAAGAAAAGGATACGAAACCTGAGAAAGAACTGCCAAAAATGAGTCAGGTATGTACGCTGGAGGCTGTAGCCTGCTTTTACACAAGTGCAGAGTACTTGAGGATGACTCAATACAGCAGTTTTAACTCAAAGTGTAACTTCAGCCTGAGCTTCCATTCAGTCCTTTAGGTATTGGGAACTAGGCTCCTCTGATCCAGGGAGCAGATGTTTATAGAAACACTCAGCTACTCTTCTAGCATCTCCCTCTCCTCAGATTGACTCTGGGGAATAACTTCAGACTCGCCCTCACTGCAGTGCAATAGGCTGGAAAAGCTCTCCTCCTGAGCCCAAAGAATATGTTGCTGAGCCCATGTATTGCTGTCCTCTTGGCCACCAAACTGGTAACTTCCTTCTTAGTCCATTGCCAGCTGAGATTTGCCCTGTCTTGGCCAAACGCTGACTGAAACTCTATGACGCGAGACAGCTGAAGGCTCTCCCCCTCTTACCATCTCCTCCCTGATGGCATTAGAGCTTTGTGGGTGTTGTTGGCATAAGGAAATCTACTGGAGGAAAAAGAGTCTCTTATTAGCAAAGCAACACGCATATGCACACTCCAAAACAGGTGAGACTACAGCCAGAGTCCCATCTGTGCTGCTGCAGTTAAAAAAGCTGGTACCTAACCTAACAGCTCAGCAGGGCCACATAGTCTCTCCTAAAAGCATCTCTGGGCTCAGCTTCAGCAGTCCCTCTCAACTCTGAATTTGTTGTCCTGTGACTGTATGAAACTCGAGGCTCACAGATTTCATCACAGGATGTGGAAACATCCTCTAACATGAGAATTACCTGTGACCAGCATCGCTGTTCAGTAGCTTTTATTATGCTTTACAGAGGGAATTCATTCAGTTCTGCAAAACCCTGTACAGCATGTTTCACGAGGATCCAGAGGAGAATGATCTCTATCAAGCCATTGCCACTGTGACCACACTGTTACTTCAGATTGGAGAAGTAGGACAAAGAAGCATCAGCCTGGGAAGCGGATCAGATGAGTTCACGGAGGACCTGCTGCCCGAGGCCTCTGCTTCTGACCAGGACGCTGTTTTTACCGATGCTGTGAAGACCCCTCACAAAGACACTCAGCCTTCACCTGTGACTGAAGGGGACTGGACCGTCTCTTTTGAACATATTTTAGCGTCCCTCTTGACTGAGCAGTCGTTAGTGAACTTCTTTGAAAAACCCTTGGAACTGAAGCCAAGACTTGAGAATGCAAAGCTGCATCAGTATAGTCTCAAAACCAACGGAACGAGCTGCCAGTTGCGGGGCGAACACACAAAACCAAACTCACAGTAGCAGCAAAACTCTTGGAAAGGAGATGCACTGAAACCACGCCAAAGCACTGACTGCTGTAAAAGGCTTTCGGTTAGCAGTGGACTTCCCGATGACAAACAATTCACTGGTCTGTGATTTTCAGTTTAAGAGCTTTAAAAGCTAAAGGGTGTGTAGGGCTTTTTGTGCCATTGACTTGTTAATTACATTCGTGTTTTGAATGTAAAAGGTAACATCTGTCTACAGTGTGAAGGCACTGAAGTCCTCATCCGTGCTGGGAGATCAGAGACTGGCTCCAGTTGTCCTTTTTTGTTTTTAAGAACTGGGGAAAACACTTCTCAGCTACTCTCTGCAGTTTGTTTGGGTTGCCTTTTTTTGCACTAATACTGAGAACTGTTTCAATGCTGGCAATTGAAACTATTTTAATATATTTGACTGTATTCCAGTTTGTATGTCTTGCTGAAATACCAAGTGTACATGGACTGTGCTTCTGATGTTAGTCTGTGAAAACATGCACTTTCCAATAAACCCTTTTTGTACTAGACTTACACCAACGGCATTTATTGATGCATGGGAGGTTGGACTAGATCTTTTGAGGTCCCTTCCAATCCCTAATGATTCTGTGATTCTAAGTGCCTTTAGTCCCCACACTTCATTAAACAAATTCCCTGGGCTGGCATGCTCACACACAATTAATTCACTGGTCAGAAGCCCACGTGCCAGGGTAGTGCACAGAGTGGCCTGGGAGAAACCTACTGACTGTAGAACCACAGAGAACACAATACATGGAGTTTTCCTCGTCCACAGCTGTTTCCATAACAGTTTTGAGAGCTGGGGTTTTGTTGTTTGTGGGTTTGGGGTTATTTTTAGACAAACTTAAGTCTTAAAATACCTGTGCGGTGGCTCTCCATTCCCACAGCAAAAACTAAAATCACTAGGCCTTTGGCACCTGCAGCACAGGAACACTGTCGTCTCCTCGTTACTCCATTCACATGTAACTGATGTCTACAGTATTTCTGATTAAGAAAATAACACTAATTTGTACAAACCCAAAGAAAACAAGATACTTTACTTTGAAATGTTGTCACCTGTGCAACTCAGTGCTTCATAGATGACAGCTTGGAAAGACTGGACAATAAAAAGACCAACTTTGGAATAAGCTTTCTTTTTATCCTTTTATTGTCGTGTAAATGGGTTTAATTTTCATCCACATTGACTGTCTGTAGACCTGCAAAACAAGAAAACTCTATCACCACCTATTACTAGGGCAGTTTTCCTCGTGTGCAGGCACCTCTTCACAAGGAAGTGCACCTACAGTTTCAAAGCTGACTTGCTGACCTACTTCACTAAGAGCAAACTCTACACCCAAGCAGTTGGCCAACCATTAAAACAATGTTCAACCAATTCTGCAAGTGAGATACTTTTCAGGTGATGAGCAGAAAAGGCTCAACCTGCTCTCTGGATGTGCTTCATATGGTAAAACAAACCTTAAGACCTACCCTAACATCTGCAGCCAGTGGTTTTTAACTCTCTTGGAGTGTATGTGATTATTTCACTAAATTCTGTAATTACTTTGTCATGGTGATCAGGGAATCCAGAAGCCCCGGTCTTTACAGCAGAGCTCGTTTCAGCCAGCAGCCTAACCTCTTCAGCAGGCACTTCACGTGGATTTTGCATTGGGGGGTGGGGGGCAACTGTTTCAACAAACACACGGCAGAGAGTCGGCAAGCAACCTTACCTTTGAACGTTGTGACTGGTACATAGGTAACCAGTGTGTACAGCTTGTTTGGTGAATCTTCGTCCTCATTGCGCTTTCTGGACAAGCGCACGCGGATGCGGTACGGAACGTTCCTACAGTGAAGATGACAGGTTGATTTCCAGGAAAACATGCTAATTCGTAGCAGAGGTCTTTACTCCATGATTACAACCCCTGCTCAAATTCTTCAGCTTTGCCTACGTGAACAAACATGAGTCAGTACCACTTCTATCTAGGCACCATGAGCAAACTCCTGAACCTTAGAGTCTCGTCTCTGTGCCTTAGAGAAGCTATTTGTTTTGTTAGCATGAGCAAGTAAGACTTAACTGATCCTTGAGTAAGATGAATCCATAATCTAGTGGGAGCATGAAGGCAGAAGTGTGTCATTAGTCTACTGCTGGTCCAGGAAATGGACAAGCTGTGCTTCATGATCATCATCGTGTATTTCAAGCAACGCAGGATCCGCAAGCAGCTGTTTCTAACAAGCGTTTCTTTCTTAGACAGAAAATAATGAGAAGGAAAAAACCTCCAACAATCCGTCTGAAAGCCTGAGGCCCCTGTCTAGAGTCAGACTGCTGCCCAATCTGTATGGCAGAGGTCACCTGGAAACTCTAGCAAGCATTAGACATGAACCAAGATCTTCCTGGTGGGCATAAAAATTATCAACATTACTTCCTCACAGAACTCCTGGAAGCACAACTAAAGTGCTTGGATGATTTTGTCTGTACTAGGCAAATAACAGCTTAGTGTCCTCCCCTAATACAGCCCAAAATCTGCTGCTGAGGGGAGGCACAGAATGGTTTTATCCTGGTCATTTTTCAAGTAACCCCCCCACCTCCAAAGAACTTGACATTTTGGACATCTCCTCTGCAGAGTACTTTGCTCCATACAGTATGTGAAGGAAGTTCCTCCTTGCTGTGTTGTCAGGAGCGTTCTTACTGAATCAGACACAAATTAAGACACAGCAACGCGCTTCAATCTACTCCCTTCTTGAACAAGTAAAAAGCATTTTTCACTACTTTGTTCAGTCACTGACTATCAGACTACTTGACATGGTGATTTTAGCCTAATGCAGAGGAACCTGTTTTACTTTGCAAACAATATCTATTCTAGCTAGTGAGAACGGAAGTTAAACTCATGCTGGAAAGACAGATGTGGTGACCCCTTGCTCCATAAACCACCTTTCTAACAGTGAACATAAGGAAATCTTGGTTAGCAGTCTCACTACTAAGCTCTGAAGTTAATGCTGTCACCTGTCTCAGTTACTACTTCTTCACTGCATAGGAACTGGAACAGCTCAACAGAAAGGTCAGAGAACCACTTCCCAGAAGACCCAGTAACTCAGTCCCATCTTCCAATTCTGTTTTTGAAAGGCTGACCTAAGCACAACTCCAGGTAAGGGGCTGTAAATGTGTCACAGCCTAGACTTGTGACTAGTTCCACCAACAACGTGGTTTAAAATAAGCTTTTGTGAATATCCAGTGTACCACTCATAGTACTAATCTCTACCTTTTATTAGGGTTTAAGAGGTCATAGGACTCTCACAGGAGGCCTTCTGGACCATCTTCACACCAGATCAGCTGCCTCTACAGCAGTGGTTTAGGGAAACGTTGCAGTTTTTTTGCTGCAAACAATTTGCACTTTCCAGGACAAGGTGTATGACCTTATTAACAACAAGTCACTATTTCCTTCTGTAGCACTTACCAACTGGGCATGCTTTGAAAGCTCATCCTGAGCAGACACACTACACAAAACCCAAGAACCTAGCCTAGGACTGTAGGTACCGCCAAAAAGCCATGCGTCCAAAAGCTGCCTACGACAACACAAACTGGGGTACTTAACAGTACTACTACAACACCCCGGTGCTTCCTCTGCCTCCACCTCCAAGGTTCTTCCTCACGCAGTTAAGGAAAGCTGCAGACACCTACCTTATTCCTTTAGCCCACACGGCTTTGTTCAGCCTGGTGTCGATGCGAACATCAGGAGTACCCATTTCCTTCATCGCAAATTTGCGGATTTCCTTGAGAGCACGCGGCGCTCGTTTCTTGAAGCCCCTGGGATGAACACAAGAACCACTTCTTTAACTTCAGGAAACCACCAGCTTTGGACACTTGTTACAGCTTTCGGACAGTGATAAGTCTCAAAACATACAACCCAAAGAACCCTGTTCAACAGCATCATAGTGTGACTAGACCTTCAGCCTGCTGTCTGCTAGACAGCTGCTAACCTGAATGTCTGTGCCTTGAGATGCCACGTATTTAATTTCAATAAAATTTTACTGAACTCCAAGATCTCCCAGATCTCAACACACATTGACATTAAAAATTATCCCAGTATTACTGAAGAAGACCAGAGCTTTCACAGATGCTCTGAAAGGCTCATGAGAAAAGCAGTTTAACAATAGCAATCAAAATGAATGACAGAACAAAACCAATGCTATTCTGAGTAACAGCTTCTACTGAACACTATCTGATGGCTACTTGCTTCACGTTAGCAGGACTGCATCACTACCAGAACTGTTTTTTTACAGGTACAGTTGGTCTCATGGGCAGATTCTGCGTGACTAGGCATTTACACTAAAGAGTTAGAGCTGCACTGTGTTTTACTCACACCACAACACAGGACTAGTGTCACTCGGGGTACTTCACGCCCGAAAACCAAAGTGCCAGGACCATCAGCATTAAAAAGACCAAACCACCATAAACCACCAGCAGGAAAGAACAGAACACCTTACTGCCATTTAAAGGTACCGCTGCCTCCCACCCTCACCCTCACAGTAGCCCACTGTCTCCTTTCTCCCCCCAAGTTAACACAGCAATGCCACCAACTGTTTTACTTCCAGATATAATCTTCTCCCATGTGACTGCGGCCATACACACACAAAGGGAATCAAAGGGAGATGTAGTTTCTCTCAAGCATTTTACCACTAAATGGGTGTCCGGGGTCTAACACTTGGCCAGGCCCGAAGTCACACCTCTCTACATACAACTAGCACTGTTTAACTCGGATCATATCCCAATTTACACCTCACACAGTGATAAGCAGGGAGTCAGCAACTTGATTAGAATATTTAAGTTACCACAAGGAGTAAAATATTAAAACTTTGCTTGGGAAAGAATGACGGCCTGTGCACAGATCTAACCTCAAACTACGTCCAGGTCACTCACGAAGAAACCCCAACCCAAACACGCTTGTTCCCAAAAGCCACATGCTAAGTGCAGGTGTGCACAGGTGCAGAGCTGCTTCATTGGGACACAAGCGAAGCACAAGGGACTACAACATCACGCATCAGCACTGGTGTCACTGAATCACAGAACGGCAGAGGTTGGAAAGGATCTCTGAACATCATCTAGTCCTACCTCCCTGCAAAAAGATCACCAAGAAGGCTGTAAATTAACACATCCAAGTGAGGTTTTTTAATGTCTCAGGGCAGAAGACTCCACAATGTTTCTGGTTAGCCTGTTTCAGGTTTTAACTATTGTCACACGTCTTGTCCGTGGGCACCATCAAGGAGAGTCTGGTCCCAATCTTCTGACACCCACCCTACCCTTTATATACACATAAACACTGACTGGGTGCCCTTAGTCTCCTCCTGCTGGTGACCACTGTTGTCCTAGCAAGCCCACTTTCAATGTCTCTTAACATAAAGCAAATTTCACTAATCAAAGAACTTACACGCCATGGATCCGCTTGTGAATGTTGATGGTGTATTCCCTCGTCACCACCTCATTGATGGCAGAGCGTCCCTTCTTCTTCTCACCACCCTTCTTCGCAGGAGCCATCGGAGCGACGCTAAAAAGCATTCGCATGCATCAAATGCAGACGCAGCTTCCCTCCTGCTTGTCTCCTTCCCTCCCATGGTCCTCAGCTCCCAACGAGCCACACAGTTCCCACACTCAGAAACACAAGTCGGGTTCATTTCTGGGGTCGCACCAGAAGCTGCAGGTTTTACAAAGCAGCTTCTCAGCACCACTGGCATTTCACTCGACCTGACGGCAGCCTGAAACTCATGTGTGACCCTCCGACTACTTCCCATGAAGATCGGGGGCTCCTCGTCAGCCCCAAGCGCCCCTAAGGCGAACTAGTACTGCTCCTAGATGCCCGAACCTTCCTCACGGCACCCCAGGCGGCCACCCCACCCGTCCCGAAGAGATGGTAGTGGCAGGCTCCTTCCAGGGCTGGCAGCGGCCTGAGGCCGCCTCCCGCGTTGCCCAGGCCCGCAAGGGTTGTGACCCCCCCTACACCCAACGACCCCGCAGGCCTCCCACGGACTGCGCCCTGCCAGGCCCAGCGCAGGCCGGCGGGGCGATTGGACGAGGGGTGGCTCGGCGAAGGGCCCAGCCCCGTCGACAGCTACCGCCTGGTGCCTAAGGCGCTGGGCCGCCCCCCACATCGGGCCAGGCCATGGCTCCCGCCCTGCCGCGGGGTCTGCGCAGCGGATGGAGGCGGATTCGCCGGACCGCGGACCCAGGCCGCCACTCACCCTGCCGGGCCCCAGCCGGAAAGGAGGGCGCAAAGCACGGCGGGAACGAAGAGCCCTTCCGGTCTGCGAAGAGCGACGGAGCGCGCGCGGGAGGGGCGGAGCTGTGCCGGGGGAGGTGCGCGCAGGCGCCGCCTACAGGAGGTGGGACCACAGGAACGTTGTTATCGGGAAGCGGCAGTGAGAGGGTCGGGGCTAGCGGGTGGGGTTAGATGGCATCTCTGGAAGAAATTCCACGTTCGGGGGGTGCTGAGGCCCTGGAACAGGTTGCACAGGGAAGTGTCGATGCCCCCTCCCTGGAAGTGTTCGAGGCCAGGCTGGATAGGGCTCTGGACGACCTGGTCCAGCAAGAGGTGCCCCTGCCCATGGCAAGGGGTTGGAACTAGACGATCTGTAAGGTCCTTTTCAACCTCAACCAGTCTGTGATGCTATGATTTTATCATTCTGTTGTAGTCAGTGTCTGTCCTGACAGTGTGGGGCAGTAGTCTGCAGTAACCACCCAGCCTGGCCACCTCCCTAGAAAAATCACAGAATCTCTTTGGTTAAAACAACCCTTTAAGATCATCATGTCCAACCCAGCACTGCCAGGTCACCACTAAACCATGTCCCTAAGCACCAGGCGCACACATCATTTCAATACTTCCAGGGACAGTGCCTCCACCATTGTGAGCAGGATGTTCCAATGTCCAACTCTATTTACAGCGAAGCTGAGCTCAGCTTGGACATACCCACCGGCCATCAGGCGAGATGTGGGTGTATTATCATTGTCCTCAAGAGCAAAGCATAATCTGAAAGGGTTTTTCTCTTCCTTTGACTTTCATCATAGTACCTGAGATCTATCAAGTGCTGCTTCCACAGGTATTTCCTCTGTGGTGCTCATGTTCCTTCATGTTCCGCATGAATGTTTTAGCCTACAGATTTCTCCTCCCCTTTCCCAAAATAAGCCCTGATAGGAGTGAGTGGAATTTATGAAGTCAGTTTCTAACTGGCCTTTGCTTGTCTAATGGAAATAGAGGGGTTCCTTCAGACATGAAGTGAAAGTACCTTAGGGTTTAGCTTTTTCATCTTCAAGATGTGGTGGGGTCTTCAAGACATTTCAAGAGTGGTGGGGTCACTCTTGCTTAACTGAATGCACGAGTTTAAAGGGTTGAGCATGCTAACTCAAGCTGGTACCCAAAGTGAGCAGTAGAAACACTTCCTTGGATACCAGATCTGATCTTTAGATGCTTTGTAGACACCAGATATTTGATTCTCTCATCTTCCTTCAATCACGTAAACCAAAAAGATTGTGACAACTGAAAAGCCAATCAGTGCTACCAGCCAACCATTGAATCGTTAAGGTTGGAAAAGGCCCTTAAGATTTGTCATGTCCAACCCTTAACCTAGCTCCACCAAGCCCACCGCTAAACCATGTTCTCAAGCTCTACACGTATATGACTTTGAAACACACCCAGGGATGTTGATTCCACCACCTCCCTGGGCAGCCTGTTGCAACGCGTGATGATCCTGTCAATGAAGTGTCTCCTAACCTGTGACCAAAACTTCCCCTGGTGCAACCTGAGGCTGTTTGCTCTTGTCTTTTCACTTGCTACTTGTGAGAAGAGACCAACTTGCTCTGGAAGCAGCAGGGTCATTTTGCCAGTGGGTTTTCTTCAGGAGATTTTTCAGAGCTCAGGGCAAATGAACCTTTTGAAGTTCTTGTGAAGTCTGCCTTTTCCATTTTCAGTTCCCCACCGAATCATCTCTGCCATTGTTCCGCTATGGCACACGATCTAGAGGTGAGCACACTGGCCCTGGTGATGTGATCCTTGGTACTGAAGGGCAGGAAGGGCAGCATGGTCTGCACCCCCTTGAAGCTAATGCTGGCTTGGGCAGCTGCAAGCTGCCCCGAGGGCCATTCCCTTCCAGTCTTGCTGCAATGAATAAAAATAGGGCTGTCCTCACTTATCCACCTCTTTCTGTGTTGGATGTTTCTGCTTCTGTGACAGAGTCAGCAGAGGGAAAGCAGACCTGCACCTTGGCTGCTCCATCCCATAGTCGGTAGGAAGGTAACGTGAAAAGTCCGCACAAGGATGCCAAAGGAGAAACTAAACTGTCCATACTGCGGGCATGGCAGCAATTCCACCGGAGAGGTATCACAAACTTGGGACAGCAGTGCCTCACAGCACTGAAGCTGGACATGGATAAATGCCCTAGCACGTGCTGGATCAAACCATTCTTTAAGCCACGTTCCACCATAATCTAGAACTGGTTGGTTGGAAGCACAGAGCCGACTGAGGTCTTAACGCGATCTGTCTTGGCCGCAGCTGATCTAACATCCTGAGCATCATTCTTGTTGGCCCTGTTGACAAAGATCCCACAGGATAACACTTGCCTTTCGCTAAGTGGGTGCAAGACTAGAGCTAAGGTTAAAAATCTACAGTGAATCGCAGAGTTGAACAGCCACAGGAAAATGTGTGCAAGTCCTGCAATAAAGCCTTCAGGCTATTTTATTTTATTCTACAAATAAAGACAACTGTCCATCATTAAATGGAGAAAAATAATAGTTTGAGTTGTATATATCATGAAACAGTAGTTACTTTCACAAAAACATTTCTAATTCATTAGTTTATTACAAAATATCCACTCACAAAAAAGCACAAGCACAGCTCTTTATACTTGTGAAATGAGTTGATATTTCATATACAAAATAATTTCCACGTAATTCCATATAATTTTATTTCATATAGAAATAGGTCATTATTACAACAGCTGTACAATACACTACTTTTCATTTAATAATTACATAAAATCTTTCTTAGAAACATATCAACAGAAAACATACAAAAAAGCGAAAAGTGCATTTCTTTTTGTTGTTGTTGTTTCTCCCCCAGAGGAAAATTCAATCCTAAATGTTATCATGAAAGAGATATGTAATAGTCTGCAGCATCCCGAGTCAGTGGGCCAAGACACAGTGCATACTTCTCAGATACTTGTGGTGGGTGAGTTTAGGCTGAAGAAGGATCTGTGTTGTCCTGTTGGAGAGCAGCAGGATTGTGCTTACAGTTCGAGTTCTTGTTTGCAATCACAATTCACATCGAGAACAGTCCAGGGTGGGTTGTGGTTTGGGTTTTTCGTGTGTTTCTCAATAATGAAGAACAGATAGGATAAGCTGCATAATACTCTCAGATTCTAAATCAAGGGTTATGAGCTGTAGGCCATCTTCACCAATGACTGGGCTCTCTCCTCCGCTGGATGTGCTGATTTGGCCATAGGAGTAAGGAAACAAACTTCTCTTTACAGAAAGTGCCTAGGTTTTGTCCTCTGTGCAGTTGTGCAAAATAATAACAATAATCTTAACAAAAATAATCTCTTGTTCTCTCCTCAATAGACCTTTGACGCAGTGCTTTTCATACACGAAAGAAGAACTGAAACAGTGAAGGCCAAGTACCTCATGAGTCTGTCGACAGTCTTTTGGAGTTGCTAGAGAGCTCTCAGAGCGACACGCCGACACCGAACACCTCCTCCGGCGCTCCCACTGATGGCGGAGGATGCACAGGACGGCGCCCTGTGTTATTCTGCTTTGCCAGTACACGCCGTGCTCGTGAGACAGCGCGGACCGAACCCCAGCACGCCCTAAACGCGCCGTCTGCGGCGGTCCGCGCTCTGCGGCGTACTTCTGTCGTAGAGCTTTGAAAGAAACGCTTGTGCAAAAGCCAAAACAGCAGGTACAGAGTCATCCTCTCCTGCCCCGTGTGCCCACTGGTTAAAGCTAATTGTGCATTGATTGTGCTGGTGGGGCTCTAGCGCAGTGGCTGCGGTAAATTTGATGACTCTGACAAGCTATTGCTTCTTCTGGGCGTTACTTGCTGCTGCTGCTGCTGAGTCTGATGATACGCCATCCCTCCTTGCTGTGGCGAGTAAGATGGCAGGAGCAAAGAATCAGGTTGCTCATTGTGCAAAGAATTTGGTGTTTGCACCTACAGAGAAAACAAAATTCGTCGTGGTGTTGGATTCCTTCGCACGTGAACGCTCTTCATCCTCAATACACAAGGTGCTAAAACTACTACTGTTGTGCTGGCTTTTACTTCTGGGGCTGTCTGGCGTGGGGCTAGATTACTAATGCTAGAAGGAACGGGGAGAGATGGTAACATTACAACTGGGCATTCAGAGAGGTTTTCTAAGAGGAACACGCTGCGTAGGGTTTGTGAGTTATCCTGAAAAGCCTGTTTAGGAGCAGGGTAGATGAAGACGTCAGAAATGACACAGACGGATGATAATAAAGAAACAGAAACTGAACAGGGGATCGCAGAGCACCGAGTGTGCTGTCCCTTCCAGCCCTTCCTTTTTGGGACTTTACTCCATGACCATGGTGAAGTCCATGTGAATTCTGAAGTAGCTTTGTTTTTTGGGAACAGTATCTGCCTTTGTTTTTTCATTAATTCTCAGCTATGATCAGTATTTAATTTAAATATAGGAGTTTAACCATTTGATGACACTCCTTTAGTCATGCCAGCATCAGGCTTTACAGACTCAGTTTGACCCCTTTTGAGTTAACGCACAGACATTTCCTCCCTTCCCCTTTACTTTAGCATGTGTTGAATTAGGTCAGAAAATCTGTATTTTTACATCTTCAGATCACCTGGTTCTTCCAGGCAATGTGCTCCAGTTTATCGTCTTTGCCTTGTGGAGTTGAGAAAATACGTTAATTTACTGAAGGGATCCAGGTATCTGAGCTAGATCCCATTTTATGTCGATGCTTGTAATGAAAAATCATCTTTTAGCTTGTAAACAAAGCAAATTTTAGACTGAGTGAAGAGGGCAGAATAAATCCTAAGGGGGTAATTTTCTCTGTTTCAAAATACACTTTACATATACCCAGGCTAATCTGATTATATCTCCAATGTACAGAATTAGGAATCTCCTTTTGAACACTCTGTCATCACTGCTCCCTTGCTATACTGGAAGGCTGTATGACACTGTCTCACACACTCCAGTACCTCCAAAATGGTCATTTTGCCACAGTCAGACCCCTGCTGAAACCCAGGACCCTGTCTGCAGAGCCCATTCGCCTTGTGACTCTGGGCATGTATTTTATACCTCACCCTATTACACCACATCTGGAGTATTGTGCCCAGTTCTGGGCCCCTCAGCTCAAGAAGGACACAGAACTGCTGGAGAGAGTCCAGCGTAGAGCCATGGAGATGATGAAGGGAGCAGAACACCTTCCTTATGAGGAAAGGCAGAGGGAGCTGGGTCTCTTGAACTTGGAGAAAAGGAGGCAGAGTGGGGACTTCATTAATGTTTATAAACATGTGAAGGGTGGGTGTCAGGAGGATGGAGCCAGGCTCTGCTCAGTGTCATCCAGTGATAGGACAAGGGGCAATGAGTGTAAGCTGGAAGAGAGGAGGTTCCACATCAATATGAGAAGGGACTTCTTCACACTAAGAGTGACAGAGCGCTGGAACGGGCTCCCCAGGGATGCTGTGGAGTCTCCTTCACTGGAGACATTTAAAACCCACCTGGATATGTTCCTGTGTGACAGGATCTAGGTGATCTTGCTGTGGTGGGGGTAGTGGACTAGATTATCTTTCGAGGTCCCTTCCAACCCCTAATGTTCTGTGATTCTGTGATTCCTACCCTACCTGCAGGTAGCGTTGTTGCTGATGCTGTTGGTGCTGGAGTTGCATAGGTGGCAGAGAGGATGGCTGGGAAGGAGGTGTGGTGGCAAAACCTTGGTTTAACACTGCTTGTCCCATCAGTACGATTGGAGAGCTGCTGCTGGAAGTCTGCACTTCCAAGCTTTGAAACATTTGTTGGGTTTGAGAATACCTGTGGAAGAAAGAAGCACAACAATCACAAACAAACTGCTGGAAGAAAAGATCTTCTCTCAGGATATGAATGGAAGTCCCTGGTCTTCATAAATGATTCCTAGTAAAGGGTTTCAGTGCACGGGACCTGCTGGTATAACAATGGCACTGTTGGCAGCACCATTTTCCCTCAGTGCATGAGCTGGACTTGGAGAGCAGTACACATCTCACCTCAAAATCCAGACCTTCCTTTCAGCCACAGCATTCATGTACTGGCTCACTGAACCAAGTGGCCTTTCATTCTGTCTTACTGTGTCGAGCTCTGAAATGCAGCAGGAGATGAGTAAATGCTCCTCCAGTTCTGCTGTCTGTGGGACAGTAATCTCTTACAGAGGATGGCTGGGTCTGACTGCTTCTTAAGCAGCTCACACACATACTGCCAAGTACGGTCAGTGGTTCCCATCGCTGTGAGCAATGTTGTAAGAGCCCAAGAAGCCTTTAGAAGTCCTCTGGAGTGAGGGATGAGACAGAAACAAAACACTTGGCTCCTCTTGCTCATCTGCTTTTGCACAGAACTTAAATGTGTTGTTTTGTGGAAGGCTGCAGGCAAAACCACAGAAGAGCTGTTGCCAACCCAGCCTAATTCTGTTTATCCTGTAACGGGTGATGAGATCATAGTGTGGCCTGTGTTTGCTCAACAGCTGTTTGGCATTAGGGGTTAGTCAGAAGTGCCGCGGTCTGGGTGAGCTCCTAAGGAGAGGATCCCATGGGTCAGGGAGCCTGCATGAGCTGGGAGATGTCTCCTTGCAAATCACATCCTTTATTTAGATGTTTAAAAGCAGATCTAGACCTGAATGTATAGATTTGGCAAATTTAACTCAACTAAACGGCAACAGTGATGTTTAAAAAATCAGGTACTACCCACCTTTCCTATAGGCAGGCTATAGAATCACTCTTAAATAACAACATGCAAACAGCCCTATTGTTTTAGCAGTTGACAATCAAGTGCAGTGACAAAAATGGCTGAGGAAAAAGGTAAATAAAAGGCTGTTGTGATTTAACCCCAGCCAGCAACTAAATACCATGCAACCAGTTGTTCACTCCTCCCCGCTCCAAGTGGGATGGGAAGGAGAACTGAACAAAAGTAAAACTCGTGGGTTGAGGTAAGAACAATTTAACAACTACACAAAACTAAATGGATAATAAAAATATAATAATTATAGTAATGAAACAGAATATAATAAAAAGAGAGAGAAATAAACCTCAACAAAAGACAAGTGATGCACAACAGTCTCTCACCACCCACTGACTGACACCTGAGCAGCAACTGACACCCCTGGCCAACTCCCCCCACCCAGTTTATTTACGGAGCTTGATGTCCTAGGGTATGGAATATCCCTTTGGCTAGTTAGGGTCAGCTGTGTTGGCCATGCTCCCTCCCAGTTTGTTGTGTATCTGCCTGTTACCAGTTCATGGGAAACTCAAAAGTCCCTAACTTAAGGTTAGGCCAGTTAGCAACAACTGAAATACCAGTGCATTATCAAGGTTATTCTTGCACTAAACCCAAAACACAGCACTTCACTAGCTACTAGGAAGAAAATTAACTCTGTTCCAGCCAAAACCAGGACAAAGGTGCATTCTCACTGATGTTTCTGCTTCCTTCATCCGTGTTTTGAGAAGACAAACAACTGCGTTGGTTTGTCCAAAAATGAGATGGTTCTGATCTTTTCAGGTGCAGCTATCCATTGGTTCTTTCAGCTCAGCTGGAGTAGAATCACAGAATCATTAGGGATTGGAAGTAGATGAGGAACAGCTAGTCTAGTGTTACCCCACTGTCTCACTGCACAGAGCAGTGACTTTCTTCATGCTAGGCATTTACTTTGGTGGGTCAAAAGTTCTACTGCTGAAAGAAACATCACATGAGGGAGAAAAATTCCCCCAGTCCTGGCTTGTTAAAATGCTGCTGGCACACTGTTTCTCTCTGTCATCCTTTGTGATGTGACCAGACAGGATAAGGCTGACACTGGAAGGCAGATTCAGCACAGTAATGCATTCCTGATATTTATAACTACTCCATCATGGTACTAAAGAAGGCTATTTCCCTTGTATCTTTGAGAAATCACATACTTAGCCTGGGATCCCGCCACACTGAGGTCTGAAGGGTGTCTTGCATTACAGGACCCGGGCATCATGGGCTGAATGGGCTGGCTGAGCAACAGTCTGGTGCAGAGGAAAAAGAAAGAATGCTGTAACAGAAGGACCACACTAATCCCACATGTTGAAGCATGTGGGAAGCAGAAACTGGAGGCTCTTCTAGGTACGGCATGAGGGGCTGGGTACTGGGAGAGCTAACCTCAGCTCCAGGCCATGGAGTGGGAACATAGCTGCTCTTGGAATGTGGGTGCCTTGCTGGCAGCTTGGACTTAACAATTGGACTCAATAGCCTTAACGGTCTTTTCCAACCTAAATTATTCTTTGATTTTGGGAAAATGACATTATGTTTTTTGCACCCACTGTACTTGAGCTTTCTGTGTCCAGAAACTTTTCTGGAGTACTGTGTCCAGTTCTGGACTCCTCAGTTTCAAAAGGACAAGGCTACTCCAGCTCAGGGCCACTAAAACAATGAATGGACTGGAGCATCTACCGCATGAGGAAAGGCTGAGTGAGTAGAGGAGGAGACTGAGTGGAGAAACTCATTAATCCTTAATGTCTGAAGGGCGGGTGCCAGGAGAAAGGGGTCAGTCTCTTCTCAGTGATGTTCAATGACAAGACAAGGGATAAATGGGCACAAACTGGAAAACAGGAGGTTCAGCCTAACATAAGGAAAAATGTTCTTACTGTGAGGTGACAGAGCACTGGAACAGGTTGTCCAGAGAGTCTCCTTCTCTGGAGACATGCAAAACCTTTGTGACCTAATCTAGGCCAGCCTGCTCTTGGACTACATGACCTTCAGAGACCCCTTCCAACCCGTTGTTGGAAGGGATTCTGTGATTTCTCAGTATCAGAATGTACTGATACATCCTGAGTACCAGGATGTCCAGCTGGATGCCAAGGAGGACCCTCCACCCCTCACCCGAGATATCCTGAGGCGGCCGTACCTGAGCTGCTGGTCGTGGCTGCAGCCGGGTGCGGGCGGGCCGGGGCCGGGTGTGCTGCCTCGCTGCAGGCCGCCAGGGGGCGCCGCGGTGCCA